>JACCGJ010000723.1:0-40629 GCA_013407085.1 Atriophallophorus winterbourni
GAATTACTGTATTCGAGCATTTGCATGGTTTATCACAGCCCGGAGTAAAAGCTACCCGAAACCTGATTAGCTCTCGTTATCTTTGGTCAAACACGCATAAAGACATTCAACTGTGGACCAAGAGTTCTCTCTGATGTCAACAGAGTAAAATCCAACGTCACATCATCAGTTCCCTGGTGTATTTACACCTGTTGCGGAGCGCTTTCAGCACGTTCACTTGGATCTCGTTGGTCCATTAGCGGTCTCTAATGGTTGCTCCTATATATTGACCTGCGTCAACCGTTTCACCGTTGGTTATTGTCTGTAGCCATACTTGAACAGTTGCGAAAACTTTCGATCAACATTGGATCAGCAACTTTGGTGTACCGAACACTATTGCCACTGACAGAGGTTCCCAATTTCAGTAAAAGCTTTTTCGGAAATTGAATAGAACGCTCGTTACAAATCAAATACAGACTACAGCTTACCATCTTTCTTCAAATGGCTTAGTCGAAAGATACCACCGGCAAATCAAAGCCGCAATCATGAGTCACGGGAATTCAGAACGTTGGCTCGAGTCATTGCCCTTGGTGCTTCTTGGTATTTGTACCATCGTGACAAAAGACCTGGGTTGCTCAGCTGCTGAGATGGTGTCCGGGAGTACGCTTAACCTACCTGGCGAATTTCTGACATCTTTCGATTCATCAATAGATCATACAGCTCCACAATATGTCAATCGACTTCGCAGCTTCATGAAATCATTACGAGCTATCCCATCTCGCCAACACGCTCAACCGTTCTACATTCCAGCCGACTTGTCTACATGCGACTTTGTGTTTCAAAGTGATTCAAAGTGATTCAAAGTTGTAATGGTCTAAAGAGCATTTAGCTTACCAATAACCATAGGATGGAGTTATGAGTTATATACAATAAAAAGAAGAAGAACAGGGAAACTCATGTAGTGTAAATCGTATCAAAATTTGGGTTTTTTCTCAAGTATTTGTCCAAATTAGCTTTAAAAATATCCAGGTTGGCTAAGTGTGTAACAATGGAGGGGAGAGTGTTCCATGTGAAGCTCATACGTACAGCATATGATTATCTTCGTCAGTTCAGTCCTGAATTCAGAATAAGCAATCTAAGTTCATGATTCCGACTGGCACGGGGTGGCGAGCGTGTGAAAAGTTTGGACAAGGGATGGTTAGGGACGTGCATAATGTTGTACATCAGTATGAGGTCACCTCTTAGTCGACGACAGCGAAAGTCGAAAAGATTGAGACTTTTCAAACGTTCTTCATATGGTTTAGCAGTTAGTCCGGGTACAAGCTTTGTGGTTCGGTGGTAAATACGCTGCAGAAGATTGATGTCATTTTGAATCCAGGGTGACCAAGCCTGAACAGCGTACTCCATCGCTGGTCTCAGATAGGTGTTGATGATACGGGGTACTGACTGATTCGAGAATCTGCCGAAAATTCATTTCAATAACGTCAATACTTTTGACGCCTTTTTGTATACCGCTTTGCAATGCAGTGAAGTATTCAGACTTGAACTGGTCCAAACACCCAAATCCTTCTCTTCAGTTGTCCAGACGAGTTGGTGGGACCCAAGTGTGTAGTTGTAGTTCACGGTCTTTCCAATGTTTAACACCTTGCACTTTTGGAAGTCAAAGGGTAGTTTGTTTCTCAGAGACCAATCGTGCAATGTGTTTAGATCTTTCTGCAAAATTTCACAGTCGTCATTTGTACATATGCTTCTTCAAAGCTTGATATCGTCTGCAAATAACATAACTTTGCATTTAACACGCTCGGGAATGTCGTTTGCGTAGATCAGAAAAAAAATCGGTCCGAGGACCGAACGCTGGTGCACTCCGCTCGTAATTTCAAATGATTTCGATAAGGCGCCGTCAACTCTGGCTTTGTCACTCCTGTCGCATAAATAGTTTTATAGCCAATCAAGAAGTTTTCCTGTTATCCTGTGCAATTCAAGTTTCTTGATTAAAACACTATGATTGATGCGGTCGAAAGCCTTTGACATGTCTAAAAAGCATGCGTGGATGGAGTAACCATTGTCCACACATTCAGTCCAGTCGTTTAAGGTGAGCAAGAGATAAGATAGACATGAGTGATATTTCCGGAAACCGTGCTGTTCAGTCGCAAGCAGTTTATTGGTTTCAAGGTGATTGGTGATCTTTTCCGCTACTAAACTCTCTAACACTTCAGAAATTACTGGCAACAACGTAACTGGTCTATAGTTCGCAGTGTCTGATCGATTCTCTTCCTTGTAGATTGGTGTGATGATATCATATTTTCTATTCCGCAGGAACGATACTATTTTCAAGCGAAATTTGAAATAACGTGCTGAGTGGACCACACAATGAGGATGCACATTGTTTGAGGATTAAAGGAATGATTCCATCTGCTCCCGGTGACTTCGTGGTATTCAAACGAAGAAGTCTGAGCATGACACACTCATTGTTTATTAGGATTTCGTTTAGTATTTCATCGGAAAAGCCGATCGAATGCGGCGTAAGATGCGCTGATTCCTTGGGACTAAAAACTTTGCAGTAGTAACCTGCAAGAACTTCGGCAGCCTCGGACGCAGTCGTAGTTAGACCATGAGGTGTGCGTAGTGCTGAGATTCCTGGCTTCATTTTTGATATGGTGTTACCAATCTGGTACAGGACTTTGGGGTTCCGCTCCATTATGGTCAGTAGTCTTGCCTGGTGAGACTGCTTGTCCTCGGTGATAAGAGAGGTGACCTTGTTCCTCAACAGACTATATGATTCCCAAATATATGGCATCGGATTCTGGACATAGTTTCTCCATGCATTGTTGCGTATCTTCATCCACTTCCTTGTACGGCTTCTCAATGTGAAGGTAAATCGTTTTTTCGTTGTCTTTGGCATAAATCTAGAATGTAGGTTTATTTCATTACACAGCTTTTCTATGAAGTTCACCCAAGAACGATGCACGTCCGCGGTGTCTGGTTTCCAGTCAGAAATCGTTCGAAGAGCATTGTGAAGACTTCCAATATCCAGTTGTAGTTTGGTTTTGTCGATGTCATTCATTCTTTCGGCTTGACAAACATAATCGAATAAGAGGACCAGGTGGTCGCTAGAACCCAATGGAGTTCCGTATCCGAGATTTTGTGCGCGCTGATCATGTACGTCGACCACTTCAACCACCATATACTGGTCCGTACAAGGTGCTCAACAGGCATCCCAAATGTTTCGTAATTGACCGGAATAGATCAAATGAAACCGTCAGTATCGATAGTCTGAAAGTTGCTTACGTAGAAACAACATCGGAAGCGGAAGCAAATACCCGGAACATTATTCCACAGACGTCTACTACTGACCAACACGTCCTTTCATCTGATTCACCAGAAAGCAACCTAACCCCAGATAAAAGCCCATTACGTTCGTGTGTCAAACCACCCGAAAAACTAACACGTTTAGGTCGTAAGGTACATTTCCCCCAAAAGTTTGATGATTTTATAACCTAATGTTTGTTTTTTCGATTTTCTTTTTCTTGTTCGACGCGCTAGGAGGGGAATCTGTCGAAATTGTACGTGGATATAACTGGAATACACGCAACCTCAGTATCCATTCCTCACTATCCACTACAAAGTCCACGAAACAGCGGTTTCCAACTCAAACCTGGTTTACTAATTTTCCACGGAGTCTAATCTCACTGTACAACCTTATGACGACGAACATCCAAAAATAACTCATGGTTAAATTGAGGCGACCCTAACTACACATTACAATAATTTAATACTGTATAATTTGTGTGTTTTAACGTAGTGAACTGTAGTGAAAAATTGCGCTTTAAATGTGACCTTAGACGTTTCAGTCTTAGTACATTTTTTGTATTTGCTTTTGCAAGAATTTCGTTAATTTCTGTTATACATTAACACACCTTGGTTATCTCTGAATGATTATATTCATCCAGCTATCTATTTAATCATCAAATGTTGGAATGCAGGAAAAATTATCACTACCGTTGGACTTGCAATCAGAAATCTTTTCGAAGCTACCTTACTCCAGGTTAATACTACCGGATGATTGGAAACGAGAGGGGGGGCGGTAATAGCCATATACAAAAAGGGTCCCATTTCGGATGTACGCAACTACAGGCCAGTAAGCCTGACAAGCATCTTTTGCAAGTTCTGGGTCCGCGTTTGTTTTTGTTGTTTATCAACGACATTACAAAATATGTGACGTCTCCTCTCCTTCTATTTGCCGATGACATAAAATTATGGCGCGTCATCCGCTCACCCACGGACAACAGAGATCTACAGTCGGACCTCACCTCATTACAGTGCTGGGCCGCTTGTAATAATCTCCCGTTCAACACCGACAAATGTCGCGTTCTATTGGTGCGTCGGCGAGGAGATCCCGTGTACTCTCTAGGTGGAACTCGCTTACAGATCTGCAAGCAGGAGAAAGACCTCGGCGTGTTGACGCAAGACGATCTGGGTTGTTCTGCTCAGTGCGCCCAGGCATCCACCGTAGCGAACCGGAATGTTGGACTTCTCAGAAGAGCGTTCGGTTCGTTTGACCCCCGGCTTTTCAAGCACCTATTGAATGCGTATGTTCGACCACACTTGGAATATGCAGCTTCCGTCTGGAATCCATGGTTGAAGCGCGATCAACACATCATGGAGCAGCCCCAACGACGAGCTACGAAGTTAGTCCAGGGTTTGCGCTACATGAGCTACGAAGCTCGACTCCAAGTGCTTAATCTCTTCTCCACCAAGTACCGTCGCATTCGCGGCGATATGATTTTGACTTACCGCATTTTGACGGAGGATGGAAACCCGTGCAGTGGGATGCTGTCGTTGGCCCCACCTTCCGGGAATCGCGGACACCACCTCAAGTTATCCCACCAGTACAGCCGACTTGAATGCCGAAGCAATTTTTTCGCGCTTCGAGTCCCTCGCACCTGGAACTCGCTACCCCCATCAGTTATTTCCGCCCCCTCTCTTAGCATTTTTAAGGAGCGCCTTGATCTCCACTTTTTCAATATACTGCGCAATTTTTAACTTCATTCTTATTTGTACTCATTGATACTGCACCCTTCTTTTCTTTCCAGCGTATATTCGCGTTCACATTCCTTCGAAACTGCCCAAACTTCCACGGACCCATATTTTGAACATTGTCGTGTGGTTACCCTACAAGCTTTTGGCTCGAACCCCAACCTTTTAACTGTCCAAGAACGCACCCGCCCAGCGAACTCGGGAAGACGCAACTCCAAAGCGAGTGTGGCCCGCTATAAGGCCTCCCCGCACCCGTACTGATTATACTGACCAATTTATTCCCTCGAACCCCATTCTGACGTTTTTTTCTCTATCCTATTTTTCGATCCACTGTAAACACATCCTGTGGTTATTTGAAGCTATGTGCTTATTTTACCATAAATATACTATTGTACTAGAATTGCCTGGAAAAAATCATTCGGCACCAGGTATGTAAACATTTGGTAGCCAATTCCTTACTATCCGATGCCCAGCACGGATTCTGGAAAGGAAGGTCCTGCCTAACCAATCTTCTAAGCTTTCTGGACGAAGTGACATTACGCCTCGATGAAGGGAGAGTAGTCGAAGTCTGCTATCTTGATTTTCAAAAGGCATTTGACTCGGTGAACCATAGGTACCTTCTGCACAAACTAAGTATGTGTGGCGTCACAGGTGACCTACATCGATGGTTAGACAGCTTCTTAACTAATCGCACTAACTATGTTAGAATTGCAGGGGAGTGCTCGCAGGAATCACTGATTCTCAGTGGAGTGCCTCAAGGCTCGGTGCTTGGTCCATTACTTTTTCTTATTTTTGTAAACGACCTGGCAGCGTGCTTGAGTTCACGCTGCTTCCTGTTTGCTGATGATGTTAAGATCCTAGGAACCGACAGTAGAGATACGCTTATCTCTGATTTAGAAAAAGTAATCGAGTGGACAAAGACCTGGGACTTGCCACTAAACCTGGGGAAGAGCTGTCTTCTGACGACTGATTTAGCGACAACCCAACTAGAAGTTGGAGAAGGAACTATCAGAATAGCGGCTGCTCAGAAAGTGAAGGATCTTGGCATTACTATAACAGGCGATTTTAAATGGGCTACTCAATGTGCCGAAGCTGCAAACAAGGCTCGCATAGAATTGTTCAGACTTCGCTCAGCGTTATCTTGCCGAAAACCTTCAATCTTCATCCCCTTATACAAAGTAGTCGTGCGGCCTCACTTGGAGTACTGCGTTCAATCCTGGGCACCGTACTTAAAAAAGGATATAGCATGTCTCGAAAGGGTCCAGCGCCTTGCGACTAGGATGGTTGAGGGTCAGGCAGGTAAAACTTATGAGGCTAGACTCAAGGACCTCGGTTTGTTCTCACTAAAGAGACGGCGGCTGCGAGGTGACCTAATAGAAGCCTTCAAGATTCTAAAGGGTCTTACAGGTGATAATATTACTGAAATCCTTAAACTTGCACCTAAAGCAGCTACAAGAGGTAATTCCATGAAACTTCTTAAGAGTAGGCCCAGGTTGCTGGCACGTGAGCACTTTTTCAGCAACCGTGTGGTCAACTTCTGGAACAAGCTCCCAGATTGTATAGTAAGCCTCCCAAATGTGTTGAGCTTTAAAAGGGAATTAGACGTTAAATGGTCTATCATATTTCCGCATATTGTCTAATAAAAAACTTTATAAAAAAACAAAAAAACGTATTTTTACATTTTTATCATATCTGTCTAGGCCTGGACAACCTGACAGTAAATTAGCCCACATGCAGTCTATGACTGTGTTTCACTTTACCTCAACTAGGCTAGTGATTTCATACACCACACATTGTTCACGCATATTATTGCATTGTTTCCTGAATAGCTGACCTCTCACCGTGCTGGTGAAGAGAAACCCTACCTTACTTTCCAGTTATTCGGAAGCAAGAACGTGTGAAAAGTACGAACTGTATACTCGATATCGAAGTGCCGGGTGCTCAACCGCATACCGTCGAAAAATCTGGGCGCGCGATTGGCTTTTAGCCACCTTCAGCCCTGTGCAACTTGAACTGAACCGTTGGACTTGCCACTAAGCTTTGGGAAGAGCTGTGTTCTGACCTCTGATTTAGCGACAACCCAACTAGAAGTCGGTGAAGCAACTATCAGAATAGCTGCTGCTTAGAAAATGAAGGATTTTGGTATTACGATAACAGGAGATTTTAAGTATGCCACTCAATGTGCCGAAGCTGCAAACAAGTCTCGCAGAGAATTGTTCAGACTGCGCTCAGTGTTGTCATGCCGAAAACCTTCCATCTTCATTTCCTTATACAAAGTAGCCGTGTGGCCTCACTTGGAATAGTGCGTTCAATCCTGCGCACCGTACTTGAAAAAATATCGCATTTCTCGAAAGGGTCCAACGCCTTGCGACCAGGATGGTTGAGGGTTAGACAGGAAAAACACCATGAGGCAAGACTCAAGGACCTCGATCTGTTCTTACTAAACAGACATCGACTAATAGGCAACCTAATAGAAGCCTTCAAGATTCTACATGGTCTTACCTGCGATAATATTATTGAAATCCTTAAGATGCCCCTAAAGCAGCCACAAGGTGTAATTCTATGAAACTTCTTAAGAGTAGGCCCAGGTTGCTGGCACGTGAGCACTTTTTCAGCAACCGTGTGGTCAATTTCTGGAACAAGCTCCCTGATTGTATAGTAAACCTCCCAAATGTCTTGAGCTTTAAAAGGGAATTGGACGTTAAATGGCCTATAATATTTCCGCACATTGTCTGATAAAAAACTTAAAAACAACAAAAAACGCATTGTTACATTTTTTATCTCTTATCTGTAAGCCTGGGCAACCTGCCAGCATCTTAGTCCACATGCAGTTTATGACTTTGCTTCACTTTGCCTCAACTAGGCTAGTGATTTCATAAATTATACGTTGTTCATGCATATCATTGCATTCTTTCCTGAATAAATGAACTCACCGTGATGGTGAAGGGAAACCCTACCACACTTTCCAGTTATCCGGAAACAAGAACGTGTGAAACGTACGAACTGTATACTCAATATATTATATATTTTTATTATATTTGCACAATCTGATACAGATATAGTGCCGTTCAACATAAACAATGAGATGTACAAAGCGAGAAGGGGGTACAAAGCGTTGTCATCGGCATCGTTGAACGTAGGCATGATACTACCCGGTTGCCTACACCGAAGTAGGGGAGATTTCGTTTAGGGGGTCCCACCCCGAGCCTTTACCCACAAGGCAGTGGAGCGAGAGAGGTTCGCACCTATCGGTGGCCGGTGACCGACGAAGCGGTTCATACGCCCTTTTCTGGGAATTTCCAGTTCGGAGCCCGATAACCCCGTTGATAGGTTGGTGACTTCAGTTTTTGCCTGTGCACCATACAATGTCCTTGGATAGGACAAGGGGCAGTGACTTTTGGAGCGGCGAGTCACATCCGCCGCGTCGTGATGTCATCATTGGATTTTTGTGGCTTTTTATAGGGAGAACGCTTGCCAGCGAAAACCCACCACACCCTCAGACACCACCGCCGAACCTTTCGCTGAGCTCGGAGAACCGAGCCCACCCAGCTGGCACCACGTGGAGGTATTTCGGCAAGCCAGCCGAAGTGCCGGGTGCTCAATCGCATAGCGTCGAAGGAAATCTGGGCGCGTGATAGGCTTTTAGCCACCTTCAGCCCTGTGCAACTTGAACTTGAACCAGTTATTCTAGTATGGCCTTATTGGTTCTTCATGCAATCGTGCATCATTTCTCTGCGGTGCGGCTAACCTCGTGCTAAATTGATTGGTCAACGGTAGTGAGCTGCATGCGGAAACACGCTGGAGTCTCACTACCATTTGTATTCCCCCATATCTGTCTAGGCCTGGGTAACCTGACAGTATCTTAGACCACGTGCAGTCTCTGACTGTACGGCACTTTGCCTGGATTAGGCTCGTGTTTTTATACAATCATACCATCTAACCTGAACGAATAGCTGTAATTTATTAAGGACTACCCGATCTAGACGTTCGAAATAATTAAAAGAGGTCTAAAGATAATGTTTATAAAAGCAGAAAGCTTTCAGTGGAAGTATTGACGAGTGCCAGAAATGTAATTCATATATATATAATTTCTAGGTAGAGGCTGGTCAGTCCCGTTTGAAATTTTTCCCTGTATCATCTTGTACAAAAGCCCGAAGTTTATTCAGAGTGGCGATGTCATGGTGTAAATAACTTAAGTACGCATTATTTTTGCTAGTTTCTGTGTATTACGTATATAGTTTCACACTAATGCAAAGCACAAAACGGCTATGAAACACGACGAAGTGCATTAGCGATACCTATTTCATTATTATGTATTTTTAAAACTTTATTCGGAAAATCGATTATTCCCAAGCAAGCCTAATGCAACAATGTTCCATCTTCGCTTGTCAAAATCATATGCCATTCGACAGTTTTCTCCCAGTTACATAATTGTAGGTGAACAAGCGGTTGGAATGCGTTACCTTCATGACTAAACATACAGGAGCCTCACTGACTATTCTTCTATTTATGTCTAGGTCTGGGTAACCTGACAGTATCTTAGCCCACGAGCATTATCGGATTATGCAGCACTGCCTGGATCCAAGTCTGTGATTCCCTACATACATACCAGCATTTATTCCAACAATCAAGAGCAAGCATCAGTATTCAATTTTCCTCGGCGCTGAAATTGAACATGGTTCTACCAGATTTTCATCGTGTTATAACCAAATAGTGATAACAAATAGTAAGATTTGGAAAACCTCCCCTGCTGTTCTTGATTTGTACTTTACATAAATTATGCTGGATACTTGATTGTAATCGCTTGAACTGTTATAGTTGTATCAATTTTACTCACGATATTTGCTTTATATATTTCCAACGTTCTCTAAATATTGCCAATCATTTTTTGTAATAAAAGTCAGCAGGGTTAATCCCAAATAATCTTTCTAACGTTTCAGATTTTGCAAACATGTCTACTGATATCCTTTTTGAACCTATTGCCGGATTTCCGGTGAGTGTTTTCTCCGCATGTGTGGTATTCCTGTGGTTTGTTTTTGCATGGGAAACCTACTTGGACATTCGACAGTACATGACTGTATTAAAGGCTACACGTCCTCCACAAGAATTGTCTACTGTCATAAGCGATGAGGAATTCGCAAAATCTAAGTCCTACGCTCTAGACAAAAGCCGCTATTCTTTTGTTCATGATACATACAGCATGATCAAATTAACCTTGATACTGTACTACGCCGTTCTTCCGTGGTTGTGGACTAAGGTAACGATTCATGCCGGCTCGTTGAATGAATTCGCTCGACGTAAACTGAAATTCGATCTGGGAATCAACTCCGAAAGCGAAATATCCTTTTCGATACTTTTCTGGTTTTATATAAGCATTATCCAGTTGATTGAATCCATGCCATGGAGTTTATATTTCACTTTCGTGTTGGAAGAAAAACATGGATTCAACAAGCAGACTTTGGGATTCTTTTTCAAAGATCGTCTCAAAATGTTCGTGGTCTCTTTGCTAATCGGTTTGCCCATCTTATCGCTACTCATCTGGATTATAAAATCTGGTGGTCAATATTTCTACATTTACGCCTACTGTTTCTCGTTGGCCGTTACCTTCATCATGATGTTTATTTACCCAGAATTTATTGCACCACTTTTCGATCGATACGAGCCGTTACCCGATGGTACTCTTCGGCAGAAAATCGAAGCTTTGGCTGCAAGTATCGATTTTCCATTGAAAAAGCTTCTGGTTGTTCAAGGTTCCAAGCGTTCTGCTCACAGTAATGCATATTTTTACGGATTTTGGAAAAATAAACGTATCGTGCTCTACGATACACTTATTCGAGATTTTAAGTTCCCCGAAAAAGATGGCGCAACTTCTCCTGTGTCTTCTACAACCGAAAGCGAAAACTCTTCTCGTGGCTGTGCTGTAGACGAAGAAGTTGTCGCTGTTTTGGGGCATGAGTTAGGCCATTGGAAACTCGGTCATACTCTCATTAACTTGTTTATCGCTCAAGTAAATTTACTATTAATGTTTGTGGTGTTCGCTTCCATGATGAACATGGATTGGATTTTTCATTCGTTCGGATTTGCTCCACCCGTCTCCATTCTTGTACGACTGATGATTGTTTTCCAGTTCATTTTTTCACCCTACAACACTATTCTATCTTTCTTAATGACCGTTTTGTCTCGCCGCCTTGAATTTCAAGCCGATGCGTTCGCTGTCAATTTGGGTTTCGGTGAACATTTGCGATCTGCTCTGTTTGTCTTGCATAAAGACAATCTGTCGTTCTCTATCATAGATTGGTTGTATTCACTATTTAACCTTTCCCATCCTCCATTGATTGAGCGGATCAAAGCTATTGACGCAGCAATTGCTAAGCGCAAATGAGGTCGATTTTGATGTTCCGTTTTTATGCTTCTGTGCTAAATATCGATGTTTGCGTAAAATTACACAATCGTTTTTTTTGAATTTCTTACTGGAATTGACCCAGCTGTCTTGTTGTTATTGCATTTTTATAATTATTTCAAGCATTTATGCAAACGGAGTGATGTGTAGTCATAGACTGCACTCCAACACTATCATAATCTTGTGGCACAGTTTTAGCGATAGGTAACGTGCTTAGCAACTTGGAGTAGACTAAGCGGCTAATCAAAGACGTATGATAAAACGACTATCGAAATTTGCTAATTCGTGTAGCAAACGCGTTAATGGGAATATCGCTTCTCAATCATTTGATTTATAAAAACCTCTGGCCTACGGATAAGAAATTTCACAGTACTGCAGTAACGCTGCATTTCATAGATACGTCGGGAACTGCGATGCATGTGTATCCAATACGTATGTTCAAATGACGTACAGTCAAGTGGATGTAGTTTTGTGTATGAAAACTATGGAACCTGTAGAAAAGTAAATGTAAACACGTTAGGTTGAAGTGTGCATTCAATTAATTTACCTGACCGGAGTGACCTTACAACAGCGGGCTTTACAGTATCGTATGGTGTGAAAGCACAAGACTGATCCAGGTAATGTTCCGCACAGTCAAAGACTGCACATGGTCTAAGATACCATCAGGTTGCCCATGCCTAGACGAATAAGAGGAGGGGAATAGAAATAGCAATTGTAGTGAGACTCTAGCGCATTTCGGCGTGCAGCTACCAGCAGTAGTGAGTAGCAGCGAATTTGGATTGCATTCAAACCCGTTCATCATAAACCGGATGGTGAATTTTCGTTTAAGTGAAACTCGAATGTCCGTAGACTGACGTCCGTGCATATTTCGTTGTAATTAAATTAATCGATTAATTTGTAATGTCATGGTTGAAAAATTTTCATCTACTTCAGCGTTAATGAGTTCATTCGAAACCGCCGATAGCCATCGTGATATAAAACCACGTCCTTTGTAGATATGCATGAGAAATGGTCATACCATTTGTTTAATTCTGATGCATCTCGGTTATAATTACCGTCAGGTAACGGTATTGTGTTAGGATCTGAAAGGCTGCGTCAAAGCAGAATGGTGGGTGCTGTTCATGGTCATCTGCACTAGGACGTGGTTTTATATCACGATGGCTATCGGCGGTTTCGAATGAACTCATTAACGCTGAACTAGATGGACTTTTTTCCATCATGACACTGCAAATCAATCAATTAATTTAATTACAATTTTTTGTTGCACGCATCCCCCACACTTGGACTTCACTATCGGTATTAGGCGATGAAATTAGAAAAATGCATTACTATGGAGCCACTCTTGCAAAGGGAACACGATGTTCAAAACAGAATTCGAGTATAGTTTCGTTCAAGCAAATAGTTGTTTCTCGTTCACGTTTTGTCTGCCATCCACCCACTATCAGCGCTAGCAGGATCTGATCTTGATGTCTCCACCCGGTGAGTGTAAGTAACGCAAAACTGGGAATGAAGTGTAAGTGCAGGTAAAAATGCATTGACTAATCATATGCGTTTCTGCGCCTAGCCTGGAATCTTGTGATTCTGTATTCCAACACCACTCTGTGCAACTGAGGATATCGAACCGAAGCCTTGTTTATTATCTGTAAGATTGGGTTCAAGTGAGCCTTTAAGTTGAGGATGGATAGCAGAAAATGTTAAAGCCTTGTTATGACTTTTAATCAAATTTGGCGCATCCAAACATGGCGTTCAAAAATATTCCCAATGCCATTCGGTTTGAAGCGTTATTGGATGTTGGCCTCCTTCAGTCGATCTCGACCATGGATGTACATCACAATCGAATGAATTTTTATGTTTTACAGATTTTTTAATAACTAAACAGTCCGATTCGGGAGGAACAATCTCTCCCGCAGCGCTTGTAACGATGTTCAGAACTTTGTTGTAGGGTGTCATTTACACGCCGGCGGCGAGATCTGCGTTCAGCAGCCGAGAGCTGTATCTGCTCCACCCCAGTTTGCAAATGATTTCACATCAACGAATTGTTTGGGATTCATTTTGTTTGTCAGATCAAGTGTTGATAATGTTTACCGCTCAGATTTCAAATCACTTGATGGCTTAAGTTGATGAAGTTTCACTTTGACCGATTTCAGTCGTCCCGAGCTCAACAAACCAAATCACTTGTCATACTAAAGCCTTCTTTCGACTAAACCTCACATCAAATGACTATTTACGCGTTGCTCAAATTTTCTGCACTCGCAATCCACGAATCAGTTTCTAATAGTCAAATCGTGACAGTAGTATAAGGTTCGACTTGTTTCCTGGAAAGCTTAGTCCCAGCATGAAGTTGAACTTCAACGTGCAAATGATGATTATTTTGACTTAATAAAAATTGTGTTGAGCTCAGAGTCAGAATAAATTTTGATTTTTACCTCTCGTTAACAATCTGTACACCAGTCGGTCATTTCCAACTTGCTTTTCGAACTTCATGCTTAATTGTAGAATCTGACCTCATTTAATATTAAACATCAAGCTTTCATTGGAATATTTCAAGAAATTTCCAGTCAACGTTGCTGCACTGCACCTGTTGTGTGATTCCTGCATGACGCTATACTTTTGCTGAAGTATGGGTATCATTTTTTGGTTGTTTCTGGCATGAAAGCAAGTGTTAATATTAGAGGAAGGCCGATGTAAACGGAGCAAGCTCATAAATGGCCAGAGGAAAAAACTTGAAGTAGTAAACGAGTCCTACTGAGCACTTTGTTTCGTCTGCTGGTAAAAGCTATTTTTAAACAACGCAACATATCTAATGACTGCTGCAATACCGTTTCGCAATACTTTTGTTTAACCGTTTTGCTATTTTCCACTATACAATATTATCTTACCGAATTGGTCGTAACCCATGGTCAATCTGCCGTTTTGCGCTGAATTCCTGCCTGATTATGGATGGAAATTTCCACGTACCTCATCCATTTTACTCCACTGCTTCTCTCTAAGTCCTCTAAAAGGTGTCGAGCGGCACTATCTGCCGTACTCTTTCGCAATCTAGACTAAAGTCTAAATCTTTTAATATTGAGAAAATTGTCAAATACCTAGGCGTCATCATTTCTGTTAAATTAAAGTGGACTCCACATCTTAATAGTGTAATTATCGAACTACATAGGCTTCCCCTCTGTGTCACGCTTACGTACATTTATCATTGAGCGAATACTTATTTCCCACTTTAGTTTCTTGTATTTTGCTCAAAGTTTTCTACTGTGATATTTCCGCTTTTATTTCAAAAGACTCATTATCATTCATATGCATCATTTCTTATGAAGCTATCTAAGATCCTCTTTTGAAATAACACTTTCCTCTTGTGTTGGACTTACTAGTATTGTTCTCACGGCACAACGATCGTGTTATTTGTCATTAATCGATTACTTATTTGAGCAATTTTAAAGGTTAGAATCCATTCGTATATATGATTTCCCGCTCGGTCTCAAATAAATTCCAATATGTTGCTTGGAACAAAGTCCTCACTCTTGAAATTCATATCCTGTCACATGCATAGTCTCTCCGACTAACTCCATTGATTGACGGCCTGTGATTCCATCCATGTTTACTAAAGGAAAACGACTATTATAAAGATAAATGCTGTTTTATTTACGTTTGGTTGGTGTAAGTTAAATGATTGATTGACTTTATGTACAAAATTTTATTGATGAGTTTTACGTTTATAAAAATCAACACGTTATCTAAACATTCGAGTTACTAGCGTTGACAAGAACAGGCATCGGGTTAGGTTGGATGGGTGCATTGTGCTTCCGGTAGGAGGAGAGTTTCCTGGTCAACCAGTGTCTTGGGGCATTGACAAACGTTCTCACTCCATTCATCTTTGCTGATGGCTGTTTAGCCGTATCTTGAAATGTACTAGATTGCTTAACTGGTTGACATTCTGGTGTGCGGTTAAACTTCACATCGCCGTTGGACATATTCGGCTCGCGAATATATTGCGATTTCGATCCGCCCGTCTCGATTGCTTTTGCTTCACAGCACTCAACTCCTTTTCTTGTTTCAATTGATGGATGCTCTGGAGATCGCTTTCCGTTAGAGATAGCGGGTATGTTATTTTCTGGTGGAAATCCTTTTATCGGTAGCTTCCTCGAAGGCAAACTACTTGGAAATAACTTTTGATTGTGTTGTGCACGAAGAAGTCGTCTGATACCATCATCATCACCATATTCTCTGACGATGTCAAGAGAACGCAATGTATCGCAAAGTTCGGTTTTCGTTTCCTCTGCGAGATTATTTCTTTCATTCCTGACATTTGGCCACAAGGATTCCTGCTCTGTTTTCTGGGTAAAATTATTAGTTTCCATGTCTTGTGTGTCAATAAGCAACACCGGCGGAGAGAGTTTTGTAGAACGGTGCTCCGTTAGTTTGTCTGTTGAACATACGCGAGGGTTTATCGGTGTTGGGCTTGAAAGGTATTCATTAATTTCTTCACTTAACTCAGAAAATTCTTCTTCGTACGTGTGGAGTTGCTCGCTACAACTTGTGTTCGCAATGAGGGAATCTTCATTACTGGTTTTAGGGCCGTGGGCTGCCCCGGTTGGATGACCCATCCAACCTGCTTGTTTGTCTCCAATGTTGTTATGATCACCGGTGTCGTTTATGTATCTGTAAACAACCTCCTCCTCCCGGGTTTGATCGCATTCCGTATCACTGAATGCGTGTAGCGATTTCGACCCGTTGAGAGTTTGATTTTTATCACTATTCTTCAAACGCACCGGCAACCTCTGTAATTCTTCACAAGTAATGGTTGCTTTTGGAAGCACAGCATCCCAAAGACCGTCCAAAGCTGATATCGGTCTGCGAATATGTGGTTTACGTTTTTCGGGTAGTTGCTGTTTGTTTCCTGTTCCCACGTTGTTGATTGGCTGTTTGTTTTTAACGAATGATATCGAACTGTCATTATAATGGTTCCTTGAATATTTGTTGGTACAATCTGCCTCATATATTAACGAAGGGATATCATCCAAAGAAGCCTCCTGATTCGGTTGATCATCATTCTGCAGTGAATGTGATCTATGCTTGAGGGAATTTGCGTTTTCTTGCGAATCCTGGGTTACAATTGTACTGTCACAACGATATTGTTTCTTGATAAGGCTTCGTGCCTCCCTCGTGGATCTTGCTTTTCGTGCCAACGAAGAAGTGCGTCTCCTGCTGTTATGAACATTGAATTTTCGTTCACCTTCACCATATCTTTCGTGTCGAATCCATGAGTTTGGCTGATCAAAAGGGAACTCGTGACTATCTAACAATAGCATTTTATTTGTGTGCTGATATTCGTTCACGTGCACCGTCGATTGATTATTGTTATTTGTCGTTTTAGAACTTTCTTCTCTTTCGCTTTCTTCAGAATCGAACACAAGTTGATAGGAACTGGCTCTGTTTAGCCGGGTCAGCGAATCATACGTTGATCTTCCGGGACTTGATTTTTTGTGTTTCACCCCATACAGATCATTAACGCTGCGGCTCATCGGAACGGCTGTTTGTGTCTTGTATTCGTCAAACTCTCGCATCACATGTCCATCGTCTTCATCGTCTGTAATGTCGTCAAATGTAAGGCGGCATTCGATCGGTGTAAGACCACGTGGTTTGCTTTTCGTCATCGCTTTTTTAATTGCAATGGGATGCCCATAATAAATGCTTTCTACCATTGAATCACCGCTGAGTCTCAAGGCGTATATTGACCCCACGGGAACAAGGTGCTCTGAACTGGCCAGTTGTATTTCGTTCAAGTAGACCTGTAGGGAAAGTTAGGATTGAAATTGAATATATTTCTTTCATCCACGGAATATTGATGTGTTTATAAATTTTGTGTAAATGATAATTAATGATTTTGACAAGTTGATAATAATGGAGCCGTGTGATTGTGTATTACGATGTAAACATTAAATGACTGCGAATATTATGCCACAGTGGGTTCAAATTTACGACAGGACCTATAATTCTCTGGCTTGTTCAAGACACGCGAAAATATACGTGGCCGTTACCTGAGAAGTGCACACCCTGCTCATGGGGTGTGTTAAATAATTGCTTCACCGTACACATCTGACTGTTTCTAAGCAGCTCAGAAGGATTTCGTGAAAAAAGAATTGGTATATTTGCCAACGTTTCACTTCTGACACAGAAGCTTCGTCAGACCAAGGCTGATAGTCAGGACTGGGAACAGGATTAAGTAGTAGTCAACCCACACCACTTATTTACCGCTAAACATGTTCCCTGTCCTGACTATCACCCTTGGTTTAACGAAGTTTCTGTCAGAAGTGAAACGTTACCCTAAAACTGCTGTAACCGTTTGCGCTCAAATTTCTGTGCATTATGAATACACGATCGGTCCCAAACATATTCCAATCGATTGCTGGTATATTGGCCATTTAATTAGATCTACATTTTCCGTGAAAATTCAATTTACCGCATTCTCGTCAGTTTATAAAAATACGTAAATGACCATGTCTGTACAACTTGCGTTTCCTTGTTCATCACAAAGCGTTCGTTAGTGTGTGCTTCATGATTTCTTTGAGAATTTGGATGGAGTAGGCTCCGTATACCACTGTAAGCTAATCATTTAACAGAAATTTGATGTAGTGAAAACCACCGAAAGAGTATATTCGCTCATTGAAATTCTGTTGCCCATTTCATGAGTATACATTTACGGTATGCAATCGAAATCTCGCATACTGCCGAAATCTCCCGTCTTGGATTCCATCGTATTTTTAGCGGCGACTATGTTTCGTCTGCATTAATCACTTAGTCACCAGTATCACTCTTATCGATCCATTTATGCATTTTCCGCGGTGTGAACGTGTTCATCAATTTAATTCTGCTTCCTGATTGGCTGAAATGCGATTCGTTGTCACTAGAGTTTATCGTGTTCTTCGGCTCAGTGACTTTGGCCATTGACAGTAGTTTTTGTTCACTATTTGTACGGGAAAATTTATTTACCGCGGTTTTTGTTCTGCTTTATGTTCCTTGTTTGCATCCTCCGGTCACTGCCCCCAGGCACGTACATTTGTGCCACACTAGTATCATACTCTTCCCACGAATTTAGGCGTTGAAATCGCACTTAAAACGTTCACTATAATATGAAGCACCCGTTTGTAGCTTATCATAATGATCCTCGTCACATCTGAGGGATAGAGTCAGAGTTATCCCCCGTCATTACGCCAATGTCGAGTGTTATCTCTTTTTCCAAACGTCTTCCCCAACAGATGCGGTCTTTTGAAAGCTTGATTTCTTTATTAAAACTCCGCAAAAATGCGACTTTCGTAATTTTTTTACCTTCCATTGTATCGGTAGGACGAAAGCGCACAGTTTTAGTCGCTTAAATATGCCGAATATTCTGCAACTGTGGATCCCCAGGATAACAAACATGAATTTTTATATTTAGGACTCTTCAGTTGATATAAACGAATTGACATTCATACTGTACTCCTTTGATCTGGTAAAGTATTAACTTTTTAACCACAGATCCTTGACTCCTTGCCCCATCAATCGTATGCCTTAACTACCTTAATAAATTTAAGCGAAATAAGGTAACGAATCTATTCCATTGTAAATGTTTCCAACCTATATTTAGCTGTAGTATCCCATCAGCGTTGTAGCACACTTATGATAAGAAAGAACAATGAGCCTATAATTTTTATCCCATTTTAGTTGCTGTTTCAATTTTTCTGTGCTCTTTGCCGAAAAACGTTAGATTAACATAATTATAAGAAGATGAAAATCATTATTGAAAATGCACACTGTGAGATGAGTTCATTCAACTTATAGTGAAGTTTGATATTGGCTCGAAGAATGTTGCTGTGTAAGATTATCCAGCTTTGTTTGAGATTTGTTTTCAGAGAGCATAAAGAAAACATTCCAAGAGAAAAACAACAATTTCGGTTTTTTATTGTTCGTCCTATAATCGATAATCCTGACTAGAATTATGTGGTTTTTACGCTCAGAGCTGCCTCGTGCTTCATCTCGAACCACTTTGACGCGATCAAATAACTTGTTTACCAGTTTTCGTGGTTCTTATTTCTTTTGACCCGTTTCGCCATGATTAAGCAGATATATCAGTATTGATTTCCGTGAGTCGCGAAACCGTACAAGGGCCATAGAAATGATGTAGTGTTTAGCTCATATACCCGCATTATCGCGCCGCAACCGGATAGCGGCTGTTTGCGGTCATCAGTTGAAGACAGTAAGATCAAATTCAACGAGATTGAAGCAGTGGGGAAGTGGTAAATGAAGTTTAACTTTGAAACCACCGTTTGCTAGCATTCGTACAGTGAAGCATGATGTTCGAAATGAGAATTACATCGCGGTTCTTGGATGTAGTGGTGAATCGTTTTTAAGTGAACAATATTTTTGTTGGTCACAAAACTCTAAGATTCCTACTGTTATTCCTAGCAAACTTGAATCTGCATTTTACATCCACTTTAGATTTGATAACCCCCGTCACCTTTAATTGGCTTATTATGGATAATATTGCAATCATTTTTGTATTCTATAAGTTCTAGGAACTTAGTCTAGTTAAAGCCACCTCAGAGCAGATTGTCAAACGCTACAGTGCAACTTTCGAGTAGGCCGAACGTTCCCGGGCCGAAATATTAAACCACCAAAAACGATTTCTCTCAAATTCCAACAGATTTAACTTTTCACTGAATGCAACTGCTTATTACGAATCTGTAAGGCTAAATCAAAACGACGTATCCCATCGAATATTATAATCCGAATCTCACCGTATATTTATATTTTTGGTAAAAGTAGCAAATAGCTCTAGATCGTTGTGAACAGAGTATAATATTTGCTTTGGACAATGCTCAGTTTGAAGTGAAAAGATTATTGGAAGAGAAATAAAGAAATCTTGTGCTTGATTAAGATGGTTGTAAGTGCGGGGGATGCGAGAAACAACACATCGTTCGTAGTTTTATCTACTTTAAGCTTATCGTCAGTGTTATGAGAAATCACCCGAGATAACATACGGAACTAACCTGCTGTTTCGAACTTCAATTATGTACGCTTACGACTATGTCTGCTTCTAATTGGAATCTCTTATATAATAAACTTGGACTGTGAATTGCCGACAAGCTCGTGCATTGCATTCAAGGAATGTCTTATTAGCGGTTTGGATAAACAACCTCGTTGGTACGCTGAGCGATCCGTGATCGCTGGCAGCGAGCAGATGCCGACAAATTCCAGTTCTTGTCAACAAACGCAAGCAAATGTAACATGATTGGGTTGATACAAAGCTCTCGATACGTAATAGAGCAGAGTAAAGCGAGAAAATTAGTTTCGTTTGACTTGAATGAGAACGCTTTTTCTGGAGAAGAGTTAGAAGACCAGTGTTAATTGGAAGCTACAATAATAGAGTTGAGATTTCAGCTGCGCGCGGATGTTTAAAACATCAGTTTATTCTAAGTAGAAAATAAAACATACCATATTAACAAACTAAAATCGACCTAAATTGCTTAATGGTAAGCTAATTTTGGCGAAATCATCTTGAAGAAAATGAGATGAATGATTTACAAGTAACTTTTTCACTACAAAATAAAAATTTTGTACTGTGTATAAAATGATCGTGTTGCAGTCTCTGGAAACATCCGTGAGAATACTAATTATGTCATCAATCTCATGAAGCAAAATGTTGTTGTCGTTCCGAACAGTTGCCAGACTTCATGGATTTCTCGCATGCCAACACCACAACCTGTTTCATGCTGCTCGCACTCCACAGGCAGTGTTTAACCCCATTCATACGTGTGCCCTTGTTATAAAAGTGTTCGACAAGTATCCTCTTTTATTTTCATTCACATGTGTGTAGGTACATGCTATTGAACAGATATATCGTGCCAGCCTTGCCAAACGGTGGCTTACTAGTTCAGATCGTAGTTAGCATCTCTCAACTGCGGGTCTCTCATGCGGATCCTGATCGTACCGTCACTACCTGATGAGTGCAAACAACGCGAAACCGGTCGTGAGATGCATGTGACGGAAATGTATACGAATGTACATTTTTAGTTCAGTCCCATGGGATTACCTCATCTACCTGTCTGTGGACACGTTGTTGTTGTACAGGTTGATCGTGTCAGACATCAAACGGTGGGTCCGTCGTTCAAACGTCTTTACAATACGTATCCTGATCATATTGCCACTGAATGATGAGTGCAAACAGAATTAAGCCGGTGATGTGTGTGTGCTTGAAGTACGTGCAACTATAAATCTAAAGCGAATATACTTGTTACCGAATTTGGAAGATAATCGCGTACTAACAATGTCCAAATGTCCAATCTACCATGCTTTGCGGCACGTGGATTGGGCATACATGACAAAATGCCACTGTCGTCGAATTCAGGTAATAATCAAAAATTTTAAATACCTTTTATGTTTTTCATTATCGTAAGCAGTTTTTATAGATTATCTATTTCAATCTAGGAGGTACCATGTTTGTCGCCTTGAACTATCACAGCTTTTTACATTTTACTCACATTTGAATTGTGGTCATTAGACACCATTTTATCTATTCAAAATAACTAATTGAAGGCTACGCGTCAATCTGGAAAAGTTTGTGTAACAAATACCAATCCTGGTTTTTATTTCACATTTAGAGTAAATTCACAAACAAAGATACACCTGTATTTAGAGCATCTGCGTGGAAATAGTTGTCTCGTACATGCAGGCAAAGCAGTAGCTTCGCAACCATGGCCATGGCCAAGCATTTCGTCAAAATCGAACGTGTTGCAATATTTCCCGAACTATTCGTGATTCTTTTGATAAATACTGAAGCAGCACTTGCGCTACAAAGACGTTCGTAAAAGAGATATCGAAGCTTTTGTCATTGCCCTTACGCATTTGGAGTAAATTGCTATTGATCGCTCAATTTGGAGGCTCAGTGTTAGGCATCATTGTCAAGTAGTGACGCGAGATATTGATCTCACTTGCTAAACGTAGATTATGATGACAGCAGGCAAGTACCACCGACCAACTTAGAACTGCCTATAGCTGTGAACCATGCGCAAGAGATTGCTAATTCCAAATCGGATTGATTCTTTATGCGAAACGCTTCGAAACATTTTATCATCCTGGGCCTTTAATGAACATCCATAATTGACATCGTCCTCATGTTGAATATGCTATACCGGTATAGGATCCTTGGTTGAAAAAAGATATTCTGTTATTGGAAACTCCACAGTGCAGAGCGAAAAAACTCGTCATGGGACTATCTAATTATCCATACCAAATGAGACTTCAAATATTGAATTTGCATTCGGCTCAATACAGACGGAAACGAGAATCACTAATATTCATTTGGACAGTGCTTAATCAAACAAATCATCCTTGCAGTCGTTTGTTTCATCTTTCCCATAACGCACATCTGCGTGGTCACCAATCTAAATTTTACCAGCAGCATAGCAGGTTGAACTGCCGCAAATATGTATTTTCCGTTCGCAATGTGCAATTGTGGAACAGTTTACCTATTCATGTAGGACAATCTGGAGCCGTTGACGCTTTCAAGAAATCACTAGATATTCACATGGACAAGAATGTTTTTCACATTTGACAATAATCTAACAATAATTTGATATTTTTTACCATTCGGCCCGATGTACATTCTTGTGGGTCTTGTAAAGCATAGCTTTTTACCTGCATATCAACTATGAATAAATCTATGAATATAAATATGAATAAACAAAAATGAATCAACAATACATTTAAAATATAGCTTACTTCAAAAAATTCTTTGCATATCACGATTTTGCAACTAAATGGCTGTCCGGCGCAAAATCCAAATCTTTTTAACGAAGAACCATGTGAACAGCTGCTTGTTTCCGGACTGTTTGCATTCACATCCCAGCCGCACTCAAGGTCGAATAATATTTGCAAAGGTTGGGTTTGAGTGAGTGGAAGTTCACCGTCCATGTCTGTAAATAGGTCCGACTGCACCGGATCGATTGCCCAATATTGTGACAGGAGATCGACGCTAAACCTGTGTCGAGAAAACGACTGTATATGCGGCGCGCAGATTAAGAATAATGTGAAGTAACGATGAATTTGTCTCAATTGATCAAAAATTATAACTGAAGAATAAATATAGACAATATTGTGAAATAAACAGTGCTGGTAGCTCCATAAAGTTAAATGAAAATTGTCAAGACGATGTTGGATTGCTGAATACCTCCAAAAGTTTGAAGCGCCGGTGCCAGAACATACTTAGTGTTGAGATTTCAAAAGCATTCTTACAATTTACGTTCAGGATATTTACTCATATAGGTATTGTTTTAGCAAAGTCTGATGTAGATAAATTCGCCCGTTGGTTGCATACTCTACTTGAGCGGTTTCCATACAGCATAGTTTTGCTAACAAATAATTTGAAACTGACCTACTGTAAACGTTTTAGTAGTTAATATAAAAATAGTTTTTCACAATTGGGCTGTTGGTTCTTTTGACAAAAGCCAATTAATAATATGAGCTAAAGTGAAATAATAGTTTTAATCTGTATTTAGTTGCACACAAATTATTTGATCTGACAATCAACGTCGTCGGTTTATGTTTTTCCTACATTATTCTTTGTCAAGATGTGTTAGAGCAATCACTTTCCCTGTATAAACGCAGAAACGGTCATCCATGGTCGACATCGACATAAGGATGGCAACAACATCACGGAAAAGAACCGCCTGTTTAACTCAATTGTGCTGCCTGCGGAACTTTGATAACCAATAAAAGTGTTCCATCTCTGCCTAATTTAGAATAACGCGAGAAAGACAGTTACGCTAACTCACATTTTCGAAACCTCGACAATTACCTTACGAAATTTCGGGATAGATGCTTCACCCTACTTGACAATTATTCTACACACACACTTGACATAAATGTAAGATTCCATGCTGCAGAAACACACAACGAATACGATGTAAAGATCACTCTGTAGAAAATGTGAAAAAAGATTACGTCGAAAAATCAGGCGCACGATATTGCATCATCACCAATTGGCTGTGAAGTAAACGTGAGCACAAACTGGTCTGAATGCAACCCCAGAGGAAAGCATATTACTTCAATGAGGATAAAAGTTTAGTCATAGACATGTCATAAATATGCCATTCACATCATATTTTCTAGGCCTAGTACTCCACGACACAATCTCTTAATCAAGTTAGATGATTGAACGGTATCTTTAAGCAATACCTTGACGTTCTCCTAACTACCGAACAGTAATCGGAAAGATCTTAAGGAATTCCGCAAAGAAACTCAGAAACATATGGTATGAATTTGTGAACATCAATGTCCTTCATTGCCTCGAAATGTTACGAATATTATGCCATCTAGGTGGGAGACTAACCACAATAAAACCTTAGACCAATACGTTTATCGGCATAGCATCTATCTTCTTGTCTCATATAAACAATTCTGTGGCAATTGGATACGGGCTGTTATAACAATATGTAATATTGAGGTAAATATTATACCGTCAATAAAGATACGCACAGAAGTTGAATGCTATCCATTTAAATTGCATCCGTCGAATCTCAGACATATCGACAGAGTACCGAAAGCAGAACTGCTCTCTAAAGCCATGTTGATGCTACTTTATCAGCTCGACATTGTGAGCTATTTAAAGAATGAAAAAGACCGTTTAATTTATACTATTTAAAATCCTTGTATTGGTCGTAGCCATGTTCCCAAGTCGCTAGTCAAATGGAAATGGATGTTTTGACATGAGTTCAATTTCGTTTGAAGACGTAGTTCTCTCCCGCTCACTTTAGTACCTTAGACTAAACGTCTGGGTCAAGCTGGGAATTTGCGAGCTCTGCTTCTAACTTTACAGTGGAGAACACGCAGACACCGGACACCGAGTACTGTATATCGTTACGAAAAAATGTTGGATGAGGTGTCCTGAATCAGACTGCATAAATCGTGGAGCGGTGTAGCATCTAAATACTTAATGTGCTTGCGTTTTGCAATCATGTTCGTGTTAACCGTGGGACGCCAATAATATCAAACACTTTTCTCTGTTCAGTGTTTGCTCATATGACAAACGAAGAAATCCAGTTTTTCATGTGAATTATTATTCAATAATCATAAAAATCTTAACACTGAAAATAAGAAAATTGATTGGAGGAGCATATTTTCATCACGTTTATCGAATCGTCATTATGGAAGTAAGTAGGTCTCAAAATGTCGCGTGAAATCGTCAATAAAATATTCCGATTAATGCTTAAATTGCGCTAAAAAATCAGGTATTAATCACGTGTTTACTAAAGGTTAAGTTGTAAGCGAACTAAATATTGCACGTGACACCAGCTGCGTGATGCTCTTATTGGTGATCGATATCAGCTAAATTTACATAACCAACGTGGTGTAGATCAGAGGAAGATATTAACCCTGCATTAGCATTTGAATTTATAATGTTTAACAAGCTGATTTCTAGTTTGAACCCTCTTTTTTATATTGCTGAAAAATTTCTGCTCCAGTGAATCCAGAATTTGATTTGGCGTTTTTCTGAGTTTATTTATTTATCACTATTTCATATCAGGCCACTGGGGCCTCTAAGACCAACGGTTCTCTCTGGGATTTTTTACTATGAAGCTCTACAGTTCTTATGGCTTCGTTCACTAGACTGGATACTTGGCTGTAGCGTGTAAATTTTCATTGCCCATGTTACATTTAAATATGGCGAGGAAATGGGGTGTCGTATTTCAATGTGTAAAAACAGACCAGCAAATCTAACAATAATTTGTAGCGCAACACTTGTAACTGTACACCAACCACAATTGACTGCATTACCAATACATGCAAGTAAACGAGATAAGAATCATTAACCATAATCGAAGATAGTTCAACTATTGATTTGATCGGTATTAAATAATTAATGGAGAGCACAGTATGTGGAGACCAATATTGAAATCAGAACACAAAGTAAATCACGAATCCCATGTTTGTATGCATTTCCAGCACACACCCCACTATCGGTTACGTGCTGTTTGCGCTCATCAGGGACAGTATGATCACGATCACAAATCCTGGCTCGTAACACATCATAGTTTATTTCAGAACACCACTGTATCGACATTCATACACCATATTCACATCATTATATCCCTTTTAAAATCCTGGTATTGATAGAGTTAGGTGAAATTTAACTCGTTAGTGTGCTGTGTATAAAATATTAGATCGTTTTGAAATACTAATCAAAAGTCTAGATAAAATATTTTGAACAAAATGTTTCATTTCTGATTTGACAATATCTGAAATTGTGAAATAAAAGCTTTATTAAAATTGTTAAGACATGCAGTTTGATTGGTGTGAAAACACTCCATAAATTGAAATTCCAACATTGAAATATGCTTCCTTGAAGATTGTTAGGAGCAATATTCATTTTTAACGGTACCTGGCACATTATTATTTTTTTAGAAATTTTCGAACATGTTGAAACGTGAAATGCTCAATCGTCTCGCAACCGTTTCGTTAAATTGTGGAACAATTACCAAACCATGTTGCGCAATTGTGCTTACAACACCCAAGATGAATTATCGATCTTGAGGACACAGGAATAAAACGAGTCAAGATTTTTTACGTTTGTGGTTTCCTTGTGAACGAGTTTTCAGAAACATAAGTTATTCAATAGTGCTAATCTGTGTCTAGCTTAGATAAAGTGATATCAACTAATAACCTTGTCGTTTTTCGGGTGTTTCAAGGCTAATATTCGCTTTTCGGTTAACTGTAACCAGATAAAGTCAAGATCAGCCAGTTTATGTGCAGTAGTAACTGACAAAACGTAAATCACTCGGCACAATTTTCATGGTTTTCGAAGCTAATATCGATCTAGGCAAACGGGAATTCGGAGATTTGCAGAGGATACATGAGTGACGATTTCAAACGATTGAAATCGTCCAGTTAATCAGGCTGTCCGGCGTGCTACTACTTCCATTCCTGTACACTTCCGTTAAACAGCAGTGCATTCTTAAGATTCATGATTCAAAATTCAAGATTTATGGTGAATCAAGCAAAAACTGGACAATACCATAGGATATACGTATAAAAGTTAAACAAATCGTTACTTTAATCTTTGTGTCCACGTGCTTCAAAGGAGGAGCAAAATTAATTCCAATTGTGACATGTGGAGAGGAAATATATGTTTGGGTAATTTGTTTTTCCAGGTGTTTGTAAGAAAGAATCACTAAGGGATTTCATTAAACTGGGGCCAACAAAGTATTATTCAACATGAAAGACCGTAACGTTTGTGTGAAAATCATTTCGTTTGATGCGGAAACTATTTCTGGCGGTAAGCTGTTCTACCAAAATCATACACGGACTGCGTAAAAGTTACGACGACAGTTTTATCGGGAATGTGGGATTTGAAGGGTCAGATTGTGACTTCGGGTGGGGTGATTGGAACCAATTTTAAAGAGGTGTCTGAGTGGGTGGGACCCTGTATGGATTATTCGGGATGTCATGATTAGGTCAGCTCGGATGCGCCTGCGCTCGAGTGTGCACAATCCAAGTCTAGTCAGTCGCTGCTCAAAGGGTCGATTCTACAATCCAGTAACCATTTTAGTTGCCTTTATGATAAATCCTTTCTAGTAGCGAGATATCTTTTTCCACCCATGGTGTCTAAGCTTTTACTGCATAGTCCATAACTGGGTGTATGTATAAAGTCCTTTGACAAGGAGCGCGGTGTTAAGCGTCCGATTACGCTGCTTGCACGAGTATAGACAGCCTAGAACGGCTGACTGTTTTTCAAATCTCCGCGCACCCAGATATCGCGATCTTTCTGCGATATACTCCACTCAAGCATGTGACTGCCAATTACGTATGAGAACGGGAAGGGTTTTAGAACTTGGGGAAGTTGGAGGGCAGTTCGTTTTGAATAGACCATTGGTGCAGCGTATTCAAGTCTGCTTGTAAAACAGTGTTAAGACAAATTGCTTCTCTGGCCAATAGTATAGTATCACCGTTGCCTGTGTAAAATGATTGATTCACAACTGTTGTTATTGGTGTCCTTGAATGTGCTAATTATGCACAATGTTGCGTCGAAGACCAAAGCATCCTATATGTGAAGGAACTGCTCCCATAAACTTCAGAATGATACGCATTAGCCGATCAAAATATAGCGCACTCGGCCTTATAGGAAATAGCTGACTTTGCACCTAGTTTTTAGCGCAATGTAACGGATTTGCTGCAGATCTATAACGCGAATCGCCAGATCCAAGCAAGCTGAGAGAGTGCTACTTTCTGCTGTTATAGTAAAATTATGTAAGCTTGGGCTTAAACCCTATTTACATGTGTTCGGCACATGTGATTGAACAGGTTGGTCGTACCAATATTATCAAACAGTGGCATACAAGCGCAACTTGTTTTCCATTCTTCCAAAGTTCCAAGCGCATGCGGATATGGATCATACTGTCACTACCAGATGAGTGTAAAAACCGCGAAACCAGTAGAGGTGTGTGTGATGGAAATTCATGCAAATACGCAATTTTCGATTATGTAAGCTTGTTTATCGGTCAATTATTCACTCAGTTTAAGGACTTCAGCATTTTTCAGTCGCTCATTAATGAATGTGTTTATTGCTTCTTGCTCGGCCTAGCTTGCTTTGCTTTTATTTATGGATTACTCGGTTCAGCTCTTCAAAAACTTTATGCATACTTTCGGGTATATATATTTAAGTTAAAAGGCGTGTTTTGTTTATATTCTCTAATTGTCTTTGCTCAGATACACAACAACAGTGTTTCTATGAATTAATCATGTAAGCTGTAACAATGTAGTCTATCTCCGGAGTATCAATACCGTCCATCTATGACCAAAATAAAAAATATCGACGCGTCATGTTACTTAATTCAGATTCAAACTGTCCAACCAGATAGCAGCAGGTCGAGATTATTCGGGACAAACTAGACTAAAACACTATTCACTGCACTACTGTATGCGGTGATATTTAGGAGCTATCATCAAATCGTTATCTCACCAGTGTCAAGATTCTAATAATTGTTGTAATTTCTGGTGAACAAGTTGTTAGAATCTAGTCAGAGAAACATATGTGTTAATTCGTTGAGGTCATGCATTGAGTATTAGGTCAATATTTTATTATGCAACAATTGTGAATGGGGGCGTAGAAAACATAACTGGTCTGGTGAGATCCGGGTAGCAGAATTTTTCGAATTGTATCACGCGTCTTTGTTAGGTAGAAATTAAAATGTTCTAACGCAAAGCATAGTTAATATTGACGGCATAGCTTTGACGTTGAACGAAACTTGACTTTCGTTGAGATGGTTGACGAGAATAAACGCAAATACAATCCTACATCTTCTATAATCCAACTTTCAGGTCAGGTCAGCGGATAGAAGAATAAAATATTCGCATGTAAATTATCGTCCAAATCTATCTTCAAGAACCATAAGCTGGTTCCTAGATAAGATGTGAACAAGGCAGGTGATCAGATAGCAACGAGCTCTCAAGGTACATGATGGATAAAACGTACCGTTATAGTAAATTAAACCCAGAGATTAGCGGCCAACTGAGCACGCCGGACAAAATATACTGTGCATCCGTATGAAAGTCTTCACCAAGATTTCTACTCTTCTATCGGACTGTTGGACCGAGCAAAGTGGTTAGAATTGATAGATTTGTAAATTCAAATTTATGCCAGAACGAAGGAGCCGAGTATGCATGATTCATTAACGCTTCACGTGTGCTTGGGTCGCAAAATTGATGAGGATCTTATTTGTCTTCCCGTGCGTTGCAAACAAGATTAATGTGAACTTGATCGGTGTATATGGTGGACCTGGATCAATTGACACCCTTGTAATTTTATCGCTTGGTAGCTTTAAAAATTGCCCGAGCTCTCACGAAAAAGGCGATAATGACATATGCTCATTCTTCTTCGTGATTGTAATGCTTAATTAATCTCGGAAGCTCGTATAAGACAAGAACTCACACAGTGACTCTGACTGTTCCTCACACACGACTCAACTGTAATCGACATTTTTGCCGTGCGAGTTTGTTTTATGTAGAACAATCTACCCGATTATGTTGTGAACCCCCAAATCAAACATGTTTAAGAGAAAACTCATTTCTTTTTTGGCCCTCAACCCGTGCATGAAAACTAAACATCCTGACCTCGTAGATGTACATGTGTCACCCAACTGTGCCAACGAAAACTGTTTCTGCCTTTGGAATTTTACCTGATTCTTGAACTGCACAGTAGGCAACCAAATCCCGTTATTGCTTGTTATATTATTCGTAGTTCCCATAATATTCTATGATCTTATAGAAAGCTATATAATTTTAAGCCGATCAAAATTGAATTGAATTGTGCAAAATTTTATTACAATCGATACGTGAAAATTATGATGTAAACCGTGACAAAATAGCTTATGAGATAGGGAACTAAACTTGAATTGCTTGAATATTATAGCTGTTTTATTCATTGTAAGGGATTTTGGATTGTTAATTGAGTCTCTTATCTATTGTCAGCAATATAAATTTCATGTCAGAGGTTGCATAGAGTTTTTTTCAAAGTGTTTCAAAGGGTGTTCAGGGATTCACTTGCCAGAAAGGCCAAGTCTTAATATAAAATACTTTAAAAGCTTTGGTACCATCACCGCAGGAAGATTACATGTAGCTACATAAAATTAAAAAGATGTCTACAAGTTAGGCCAAAAACTATATGCGTCTACAATAAAACAAAGATAACGGAAATAGGGAATAAATAGCTGCGTCCATGTCATTTTAATGTTTTTAGCATGATCAGATATTGTTTAAACATGTACCATATAATTCAGCCTCGAATTGCTCCATCTTAGACCACTCGCATTCAAAATCGATAATACTATATAACACAAAGTTATGCTTGAATGCCACTGTTACAAAGATTTCGTACACCGAACCACGGTGTTCAAACACAGAATCAAATAATGATTGGTGATCAAGCACTCAAAACAATTATGGATGACCAAAGATATGTGTTGCTCACATCCCCAGCACTTACACACCACTATTGGTTTCTGTCTGTTTGCGGTCATCAGGTGGGGACAGTAAGATTAGATTCAGTGAGCATTGAAACAATGGATAAGTGTTAAACAAGGCTATAATTGTATGCCAGAAACCGGTAGAGATGTGCAAGCGCGGGATGTGTGAGTAACACATTACTTTGGTCATCCATAAGCACCTTGATTTCTTGACCAGGAATCACTTTGTGATTCTGTGTTTGAACACAGTGGTTAATTGTACGAACCCTATGCAACAGTGGCATTCAAGTATACACTTATTTAGCGTTTATCCACTGTTTCAAGGCTCACTGAACATAATCTTACTGTCTCCGCCTGATGACGGCAAACAGCCAGAAACCGGTAGTAATGTGTAAGTGCGGGACTGTGAGCAGCACATTACTATATAACACACTCGTACCAGCGGTCCAGCTCTAGCGATCCAGCTCACGTAATATCTTTCGGCGCTAGAATGCTTGGAGAAGAAAATGTTATGATTGATTGTTTGTGGAAACTTGACCTATTGTTCCTAGCTGAAAACTGCAACTTCGGAGAATTTTATTGTTTGTTCAGATATTTCGTTACTTTAATCGAATGGCATTTGAAACATTTTTCCATTTTGCTAATTACTTACTTCGTTAACAAAATGACTTCAGTCTGATCGAATCGTCTCACTTATTGGCATTAATTCAACGCTCGAATCAACTGGATATAGGTTGTATGCGAACCAATTTTACAGTTTCTTTGATCATTAAATGTGGCTTATTATTATTAAAATCGTTCAGAAGAAGCTAATTTGTCTGATTTTCGGCAATAATCAAAATGTTTCTCCAGCAAAGAAATTTTTGCAAAATATTGTTCTACATTATTTATTCGATCGCTTTACAGCACTTTCAAAAATCAAAATATTAATTTTTGACAAATCTTAATTATTCCAGTGTGTTACGATTGCAGGTCTTTGGTGTTATTACACGTAATGATACATTTAAGCAACTCACAAACATACAGATTATCACTCCAAATCATATCTTATGTAATTAGTCTCTTCATTGAAACATTTCCGGTACTTTTCTGGCTGCATGGAAGAATATTTTACCATAACTGTAAGCAATATCACTGTCCAACTGAGTCATCATGTGATGATGTGAAGATCAAGCTTCAGTCTATCAAGTAGAATTTTTAACAATAATAGCTTTTTAAAGGATTTTTATACAGCGGGGGATTTGTTTTTGTTAACACGCGTAAACTGTAATTTTACGACTGTTGGATTAAGCAATCAAATATGAAGTAATGTGGATATCAATAAATGCGAAGTGCCAATTTTACAACGAGATCAAACACTTGACGATCAACTTCAAACCGTCTTTGTTTACACACCCGTTTATTACCACGTCCTTGAATTAACTTGTATGAGATGATAAAACCAACCGTCTATTCATGACCTAATAATAACGTCAGATCCTATGGTTGTGGAGAATATTGTCTACAAACCGTCAATCGGACGAACCGAACATATCGTCCTAGAATTCGGGTACGTTTGTAGTGCTAGATGCGAATTTGAGGGAGAGAAATGCGACAAAAAACGGAGCTTCCTGACTCGGTGTGCAGCATTTTCAATACACTATTTTTGCTAAACTAGATTATTTTGATTCGGATATACATTCTTTATCTACCTTACAACACATAAGATCCACACTAGACGATCATTCAATATTCGTTCCAAATAAATCTTATCGAAATCATAAATTTGAACTACGATGCAGGACGATAAAATGGATAAAAATGGATGGTCACAATTTAGTCGACTGCCAAACAAATTTATCTGCTTAAATCGAGATGACAAACGATCATTTTAATCAAATTTGATCTCTCAGATGCACCGCAAACCAAAATCTAATTTCGCCTGGTAAATGATAGAAGCACTATTGAACCAGGAGCTTTTGCATTGAAAACTACATGGTCTCACTCAATCCGTTAAACAGAACCGCTGCTATATGAACAGACGTTTATTAAAGTGTATTATACACAAACCCGAATCGACGGGCAGTTCAGGATTTTCTCTATTCAATTTCATCAAGCTACAAACATGTGGTCACAATTTAGTCGACTGCCAAACAAATTTATCCGATTGAATCGAGACGACAAACGATCATTTTAATCAAATTTGGTCTATCAGATGCATCGCAAACCGAATGTCTTATTTCGACTGGTAAATGATAGAACGAATATTGAACCAGGAGTTTTTGCCTTGAAAACGTCATGGTCTCACTTAATCCGTTAAACAGACCACTGCTATATTAACAAACTTTTATTAAAGTGTATTCACGCCCGAATCGACGGGGCCAGTTCAGGATTTCTCTATTCAAATTGACAGGCCGACTTCGATTGAAGTCTTGATTATGCTGACGGGCGTAGCGCAACATTTACAGAAATGAAATCTCCGGCACCAGATGAGATAACTCCAAGTCTTCTGAAAATACGTTGAAATTTCTAAAGCTTTCGACAGAACCGATCATAATTTACCCTTGGACAAGCAACAGCAATATGTTATTGTTGGGGAACTATATAAATGAAATACCTTAACAAGATATACATTATAGTTCGCGTGGATGGCTTATTGTCTAAACAAATCGATCTGACTAGCGGTGTTCCGCAAGAATCGGTGCCTGCACCAATATTGTTTCTGATCAACATGGACAATTTACTAACACCAAACGACAGGAAGATGCAGGCGAAAAAATATTTGGAGGCGAATCAGCAACATCGAAGAATGTTTATTGCTTCACACCCACTTAAATGCATTGCATGACCGGTCGTCAGAAAAAATATGCCATTGATTATACAAAAGTCTAAAATCATGCATATAGGCCACGAACCTAGCTTTTCCTACCCGTGTAAGCTCAGGGAGCATATCCCGGATTACACAGTCATATATACCTAGATTTAGATTATACTGCCTGGACACTATGGCTTCAGAGAGGTATTTTCCTCTAGACGGCTTATATCATCGAGCACCTAAGTTTGTCCATGGTTTTCCTAATACGCTTGCGAATCTCGGACAACTGGACCCAAGGACACTTTCACAGAAGAAAATGCGAGGCGACCTCATCCTTGCATACAAAGTCTTTACTACTGTTTCCCACCCCCTGGTTAACTTATTCGAACCTCGAACTTCTAGCATGCTGGAAATACCAAACTTCGAACGGAACTACCGCATGCATTTTTATTCGGTGCGTGTGTGTTTTGTTTAGAATTTCCTACCTGCCAATTTAGCTATATTCAAATCAAAATTTGATGAATATATGCGAGCTAATTTTGATGTTGCTTCCACCTATTAACAAGTTATTCCATTCATAATTACCTACACTCTTTATTTATGCGTATATATTTTTAATTTTAACTTACTAGTCAGCGAAGCCATACAACCAAATTAATAAAAGATTGTCTCCTAGTTTTGACAATTTGTTCTCCTACATGCTTAATCGGTATAACGTCCAAAACTGCTTACATGTTTCACTTGGTAATTGATGGAGAAAAATCTGTACTCGCTAGTCAATCTAGAAGCAAATCTTCTAAATCTAGTTGTGACAAGCAAAATAGTGTGCTTGAACTAGTGTTATAATCCTATCGTATAATTTCAGAAATTGTCCCCCCATAAAAGTGGTGTGTTTGAGGTTCTGTATCGTTCTCATAAATTAACCGGAATGATTTATAATTTTGGTGCACATAGTATTATGAATTTTCCCACGAGCTGCTTCTTGGCAGTATAACATTATTTGAAATTGTTGGTTTCATAATATAAGTTATTCATTCTGAATTACAAATGCTTACAGATCCTGTGATTGAACGGGGCTGACCACACCAACCATATATGAAGGAGGCTCAAACGCTCAAGTCTATGTTTAGATAGTTTGGAGCCAGGTTGAAATCAAAAAAATCTAAACGTAGTCTAAACTTTGATATTTATTACACCACAGCTGCTTAATCATAGTGGCTAGCACTCTTGCGTTCAAAGCATGAAAGCCTAGATTCAATCCTCACTTTGGTGTATATTCGGAGACACTGTGATTCACCCAAGGACTTCAAAATGTCCGTTAGTCATCGCATGGAATTTTTCATTTATTTCCGAGTAAAAAATTACATCTTTCAAAACATCGTAATGCAAAATATGATGAAAGTCTTCGAATCCGAAACAATAATATTAGATTACGAGACAAAGTGTTGCGCTAATTTGCGAAGACTACAGAGTCTAATATTATTCCGAAGCGAATAGATAGACAGATTTTCTTTAGTCTGAGTTGAATAGTCTAGCCTTCAGATGATGCGTGTCAAGCTGTTTGTGTATGCAGGATTCTTCTATAAGTAGCCGAATCTCGTATCATAAGATGCATTGACTGAGAATCATTTGATTTCTTAAAAAATGAGTGCAGAAATTTAAATCATCCCAGATGCATATTTCGCAAGATCAGTCGCGGTAGGCCTTCGCCCCAATCGATGTTGCACTATGCAAACAGTAATCGTTAAATGTCAGACCCATAAAACGTCAAGCGACGTTTTCGTAATATCAAGAAGCTTTTACTCGCTGGCATTTTCAAAAAGACGAAGATATCGTGTTTCTCGTAAAACTCTACAGATTTGAAAAAAACGATTTTTTTACTGCTCTATGAAATATAACATTGTATATTGTAAAGTATAGATTTTTCCACTTATAATGTGTTAAAAAATCTATGAAAATCCGAGACATAATCAATGCGTCATAATCCGGATACAAACTATAAGAACGGTTTAGTGTACGCGTTCTCTTAAGACCTAAACGAGAGAATACCTCTGTCTGGTAATGTCTGGTGGAAGTAATGTGTGGAAAATGCTGCAAGAATGCACTCTGATTACGAAAGTAATGTCGAAAACTTCGAGAACGGTGTGTCAATCACGTCTCCTGCATTCATCACGTCGATGACTGACAAGAATGTTTCAAAACACACAACCAAGCAGCGGATGCACGACCGCGAGTCACCCATAATGACAGAGGTCAAAGACTTAGCGCGAAAATAATGTTGCTGGCTCCAAATGGTAAATCAAAACGCATTTTCAATGGAGTGGACGCCAAACGTTTTATGTGCAAGCTTTTACCGATATTAAAGTGAAGAGTGTATATCTGTGTTCAAGGTCGTATATGTTTAGAAGAATGACAACTGCTCAAATAATCGAACTGCTGATTATTCTTATTAAGTCTAGCTCTTTTCCATAAATAACGTCTATTTAAATTTGTTTAACTCTGCGCTTCTGAATAACTTGCAAGCATTGTGCTTCGCAAGTTAAGTTTCTCAGTGCTGTTCCAGTCAGTCAATTATGCCTCTAGGCGGGAAAAATTTCACTGTCCACAGATTAAGATAAAACCCTAATTAGGAAGTATTTAACATCTGCTGAATCGCTAAAAGCTTTTCATCCTCAATGAACGATTTCAAGCTGTGATGTTTTCAATCAGACACTAGAATTCAATTCGAAATAGGAAGGAAAGTAGAATATTCCAGAAGCCAAAAATACACTCCTGAAATTTTACGAGATTAATCGCATGAACAGGCGACATGGGGGTCAATATTATCTTACTAATTCAGTTATTGCTGAAAATGGATCTTTATAGACTCTTTATTCGATGTAATTCTTGAAACTAAATGAACATATTATCCATATTGATACGCTTTCTCTTCAAACGGAATTCACGATCGGTTTCGTGCTGTTTATGATCATTAGGCAGGAAATGTAGGATCTTGTTCGGCGAAGCTAAACAAACAAATTAATAAAATATTGTCTCATTGTTTTGAAAATTTATTCTCCTATATGCTTAAATGGTATAACGTTCAAAACAACTTACATGTTTCATTTGGTAATTGATGGAGAACAATCTGTACTCGCTAGTCAATCTAGGAGCAAAGCTTCTAAATCCAGTTGTGACATACGAAAAAGTGTGCTTGAACTAATATTATAATCTTGTCGTAATATTTCGGAAATTGTCCTCAAATATAATTGGTTTGCTTGAGGTTGTGTATCATTCTTATAAATGTATGATCTGGTTTGGAATGGTAAATAGAAAGTTTTCGAAAAAATAACAAAATGCTAAATATTTGATAGTCTTAATGTGTAAAACGTGATTAAATGAATCGAAAAGCACACCTCATGTTGATTTGCTAAATTTATATAAAGCTTCTAATCATCATCATCATCATCATCGTCATGATCATGATCATCATGAAGAGCATTTCACCGAGTGCTAAACTGTCATGCACATTAAAAGGAGGAAGGATGAGACCTAAAATGCTACTAAACCTGTATAGGAATAGACACAAACACACAGGGATGAGCTACCAACATCTCGAATCAAACACGCAATAATTCATGTTGTAAACTAGTAGAGTGACACAAGCGGGACCGCTTTCTTGCGACTTCTACTATCACGCATCATAAAAAGATTCTAATGTTAAATCACCGATAATATAATATGCCCAAATATTTGAACCACAATATAAGCTTGACTAGACGATTGATATCTGATGATGGGGCTATATTACTTGTGCTTTCGCCAAAAGCATTTGCAGTACTAATGCATCAGACTGCCTTCATTCAGAGACAGCATATTCGTTTTGTTGAGGGTTATCAAAAAGCCCAGACTTACGTACGAGTTAAGAACTAGTTAACAAGTTCTATTAACAAGATAAATTGAACAATTATTCGACGTCACTTACCATTTTTCTCCAGCTACGCCTTTAAGTTCGATATGATCTCCATATTGCAGCACGGAGGGAAAATTCAGTAGAAGAGGCTCACTCATCGCGAACCAAATAAACACGTCTGCACAAATTCACTCGTTGTCTATTTGTGATCGACTTCGAATGGCACGATGGTCGGCTTTTATATTCCGAATCCAAGTGTGTCCTTGTTAAGCGTGTCTAGGTGACGCGCTCCGCACACTATTGCACCAATAGGGCGGAAAGCCGGCGGTAATGCCGCTAGCGTAGATGCCGAAATCTTTATGCATCAAATGACAAAGGAATTAGGATAAATTATTTGATTATTCGCTTACATTAATATTTGGAATTTATTATTTAACAAATATCATTGGATACGATTATTTGAATATCTGCTATGCGTAATGAACGTTTTATGCACGTTCACTGCGGGATTCAATTATCATTGGCTGGACGGGCAAACTTGGGATAAGGGTTACCCTTATCCCAAGTTTGCCCGTTTACCCTTAAAGGGTATCATTGAACCGAGTCAGTCATAATCAATTTGCTCACGTGATCTTCCTACTTGCAATTCATCGGGTACAGCGAACACCATCAGGTTACGCAAGGCTTGAAAGTTAAATAAGATTTAGAGGTGAAAACGCAAAATGCACGAAAATCAAACGATGCTGTGGATAGGCAATAAACGAGGTTTACGGATTCTAGCAACCGTTCATTGTACAGTTGACGATAGGTAAAGTACCACATACGAAAATTTGTCTTACAATGGCACACCCATCAATCATGGCCAATTACATACTCGTGAAATCATCAAGTGTGTTCTAAATCGTATATCACATACAATCCCCGTTCTTTCTCGAACACTCTACCATCGTGAGCAGGAATTAGGACTAGATTTTGTCAGATTTTCAATATATATTTCATTTTTTAAATATTACCGCTTTAATACATGCAAGCTTATTAGCCGTATACCCTAAAAACTTCTGACATACATGTGTAATATAGACTTATCAGGTTTTCCAGTCTTCAACTCACCCAAGAGCGAGGTTCATATACGCCTTTCCCTTATCTTTGCGTGAAACGGATAACGTGCTAATTGATGGGTTATATTTAAATTCATATTTTAACAGATCAATGGATGCGAAACCATTATAAATAGAGAGAGCAAGGGAGAAATAAGCAGTGCGAAAGATTAAAATTTCGACTCCTGCGGCCTAGAACTGAGTATAAATGACGGCGATTGATTGGTTGTTTTTAACGATGGTTACCGATAGCAGTTAACCACTTTTTTAAAGTTAGAGCCTAGATAATTTTTATTTATCAAGATTCAAGATTAAAGATTTATGGTTTAAAAAGCTATTAACTTTACAATAACCATAGAGTCGAACAATCGTAAAAGCTGTTTAGTAAAAAATCATTGCAATCATTGCAATAGCAATTTTGTGTTGAATCTCTGGAGAACGTTAAAGCTGAAGGAAGCTTATTATAATATTACCACTTGATGAATGTGTTGGCGATGTGAGCAAGACGATACATAAAGCAAGCATACGATTGGTCGGGCCCAAAAATTAATACCATGTACAATTTAATTCACTCAAATATAATGAATTTTCCACTTATTAACATTTGCCAAGTTTTAATGTGCGTAGGCCATAAGGTAAAGTCATTTCTATAATTGTAAGTAAAGCCATGTTTCTTTCAGGATTCAAGGATCGAAGGTGGAATAATAACTCCAGGGGGTGGGAAATAGTAGTAAGTATTTTATATGCGAGGATGAGATCACCTCACATTCTTCTTCTTTGATATGGGTTAAACTAACTAGACTTTTTGATCCAGCGGCCAGATTTAAGATTCGATAATTTATGGTGGCAAAATGCAATAAGCTTCACAATTACCATAGAATAGTACATATTCGTTCGTGACTAACCAATAACTCATAATCGTGTAATATCGCGTATACTCCAGTTGAATATGAGCTGTTAGTTGAGACATAGGTGCAGTAAAATTGTATGCAACAAATACTCAACGAAACTTCGAATGAATGTCTCAACGCTGGAAGTGGTAACACTTCTTGGTCGAACCTGGTTCATTTTATGGTAGTGTTGATTGAACACGCTTTATTAGATTTACATTTTTTGCATTAATCAAATGATGGAATGATAGAGCTTCTTTTAATGCTCCCAACAACGAGATATGATTTCAGATAGATCTAGTTTCTAAATGCTCACGCAACCAACAACGGATTCAAAATTCTACCAATTGAAAAACTTATGAAACATTTGATTCAAAACCAGTTACCGAGAACAAGTCTCTTCATGTTCTGAAATAAACTTTCAATGTTCACTTACCCGCATTTGTACCTCAAGTGCGTTTGTTCTTGAGGTTGTGTCTTTTGGATACTTATTCTCACTGAAAAATATAATATATATAATATAAAATGTTAACTGCAACGCCTAATGTT
>JACCGJ010000723.1:41629-54404 GCA_013407085.1 Atriophallophorus winterbourni
AATCTGTACTCGCTAGTCAATCTAGGAGCAAAGCTTCTAAATCCAGTTCTGACATACGATAAAGGGTGCTTGAACTAATATTATAATCCTGTTTTAATTTTTCGGAAATTGTCCTCCCATAAAAGTGGTGAGCTTGCGGTTCTTTATCATTCTCATAAATGTTAGATCTGGTTTCGAATCTTAAATAGAAAGTTTTTGAAAAAATAACAAAACACTAAATATTTGATAGTCTTAATGTGTAAAACCTGATTAAATAAATCGAAAAGCACACCTCATGTTGATTTGTTAAATTTATAACAAGCTTCTCATCATGATCATCATCAGCATCATCGTCATGATCATGATCACTATCAGCTTGGAGAGCATTTCACCGAGTGCTTAACTGTCATAGAACCACGACACGTTAAAATCCTAATGAGATGTTGAAGGATGAGACCTAAAATGCTACTAAACCTGTATAAAATTAGACACAGGCACATAGGGATGAGCTGCCACCATCTCGAATCAAAAACGCATTAATACGTGTTGTAAACTTGCGGAGTTACACACGTGTGACCGCCTCCTTGCGGCTTTTACTATCGCGCATCATTAGAAGATTATAATGTTAAATCACCGATAATATAATATGCCCAAATATGTGAGCCGTTCTATAAGCTTGACTAGACGATTGATATCTGATGATGGGGCTATATTACTTGTGCTTTCGCCAAAAGCATTTGCAGTACTAATGCATCAGACTGCCTTCATTCAGAGACAGCATATTCGTTTTGTTGAGGGTTATCAAAAAGCCTAGAGTTAAGAACTTGTTTACAAGTTCTATTAACAAGATACATTGAACAATTATTTGACGTCACTTACCATTTTTCTCCAGCTACGCCTTTAAGTTCGATATGATCTCCATATTGCAGCACGGAGGGAAAATTCAGTAGAAGAGGCTCACTCATCGCGAACCAAATAACACGTCTGCACAAATCCACTCGTTGTCTATTTGCGATCGACTTCGAATGGCACGATGATCGGCTTTTATATTCCGAATCCAAGTGTGTCCTTGTTAAGCGTGTCTAGGTGACGCGCGCCACACACTATTGCACCAATAGGGCGGAAAGCCGGCGGTAATGCCGCTTGCGAGGATGCCGAAATCGTTATGCATCAAATGACAAAGGTAGTAGGATAAATTATTTGATTATTCGCGAATAAATTTGGAATTTATTATTTAATAAATATCATTGGATACGATTATTTGAATATCGGTCATGTGTAATGAACGTTTAATGCACGTTCACTGCGGGATTCAATAATCATTGACAGGACGGGCAAAATTGAGATAAGGGTATAATTGAACCGAGTCAGTCATAACCAATTTGCTCACGTGATCTTCCTACTTGTAATTCATCGGGTACAGCGAACACCACCCGGTTACCCAAGGCTTGAAAGTAAATAAGATTTAGAGTTGACAACGCAAAATGCACGAAAATCAAACGATGCTGTGGATAGGCAACAAACGAGGTGTACGGATTCTAGCAACTGTTCAATGTACAGTTGACGATAGGCGAAGTACCACATAGAAAAGTTTGTCTTCCAATGCCATAACCATTAATCATGGCCAATTACATACTCGTAAAATCATCAAGTGTGTTCCAAATCGTATATCACATACAATCCCCGTTCTTTCTCGAAAACTCTACCATCGTGAGCAGGAATTAGGACTAGATTTTGTCAGATTTTCAATATATATTTCATTTTTTTTAAATATTACCGCTTTAATACATACAAGCTTATTAGCCGTATACCCTAAAAAACTTCTGACATACATGTGTAATAAAGACTTATCAGGTTTTCCAGACTTCAACTCACCCAAGAGCGAGGTTCATATACGCCTTTCCCTTATCTTTGCGTGGAACGGATAACGTGCTAATTGATGGGTTATTTTTAAATTCATATTTTATCAGATCAATGGATGCGAAACCATTATAAATAGAGAGAGCGAGGGAGAAATAAGCAGTGCGAAAGATTAAAATTTCGACTCCTGCGGCCTAGAACTGAGTATAAATGACGATCGATCGGTTGTTTTTAACTATGGTTGCCGATAACAGTTAGCCACTTTTTTAAAGTTAGAGCCCAGAGAGTTTTTAGTTATCAAGATTCAAGATTTATGGTTTAAAAAGCTATCAACTTTACAATAACCATGTAGTCGAACAATCGTAAAATCTGTTTATCAAAAACCATTGCTAGCAATTTTGTGTCGAATCTCTGGAGAATGTTAAGGCTGAAGGAAGCTTATTATAATATTACCACTTGATGAATGTGTTGGCGATGTGAGCAAGACGATACACAGAGCAAGCATACGATTGGTCGAGACCAAAAATTAATACCATGTACAATTTAATTCACTCAAGTATAATGAATTTTCCACTTATTAACATTCGCCAAGTTTTAATGTACGTAGACCATAAGGTAAAGTCATTTCTATGATGGTAAGCAAAGCCATGTTTCTTTCAAAATTCAAGATTCAAGATTTATGGTTGAAAAAGCAATTAACTTTACAATTACCATAGAGTGGAACTATAAGTACAAATGTGTATATATGTATGAATAAAATCAAAATCAATTGGACGATGATAGTTTATTAACAGTTCAGGGAAAAATTCGGATTAGCTCTCATATACTTGTCAAGTTTGAATATAGATAAACTGTTTGAGCTTACCAAATCGGCAGGTAGGGAATTCCAAACAAAGCACACACGCACCGAATAAAAATACCTGCGGCAGTTCCTTTTGGAATGTGGTATTTCCAACTTGCAACCATGGCCACGGCTGTTGCTGGAAGATCGAAGGTGGAATAATAACTCCAGGGGGTAGGAAATAGTAGTAAGTATTTTATATGCGAGGATGAGATCACCTCACATTATTCTTTACAAACGTTAATTACATTGAGATGGGTTAAATCAACTAGCCGTTTTGATCCAGCGGCTAGATTTAAAATTCGATAATTTATGGTGGCAAAATGCAATAAGCTTCACAATTACCATAGAATAGTACATATTCGTTCGTGAAAAACGAATAACTCAAAATCGTGTAATATCGCGTATACTCCAGTTGAATATGAGCTGTTAGTTGACACATAGGTGCAGTAAAATTGTATTCAACAAATACTCAACGAAACTTCAAATGAATGTCTCAACGCTGGAAGTGGTAACACTTCTTGGTCGAACCTGGTTCATTTTATGGTAGTGTTGATTGAACACGCTTTATTAGATTTACATTTTTGGCATTATTCAAGTGATAGAATGATAGAGCTTCTTTTAATGCTCCCAACAACGAGATATGATTTCAGATAGATCTAGTTTCTAAATGCTCACGCAACCAACAACGGATTCAAAATTCTACCAATTGAAAAACTTATGAAACATTACCGAGAACAAGTCTCTTCATGTTCTGAAATGAACTTTCAAGGTTCACTTACCCGCATTTGTACCTCAAGTGCAATCGTTCTTGAGGATGTGTCTTTTAGATACTTATTCTCACTGAAAAATATAATATATATAATATAAAATGTGTGACTGCAACGCCTAATGTTAATGTAGACGGAGATGAATAACCCCGCTGCCTGAAACGAACAAAACCGTTGTTGATGACTTGCTTCACCGGATGACAAAATGATGGCTGCCAAATACCGGGGGAAACAATGAAAATCTTTTGAGGCTAACTATTGTGTGACATCCGCTTTGCGTCCTCAATGAGCACACCCAAGTTCAGTGGTTTCCAACCATTTTTATTGCCTCGCACCTCTAAAAAGTTTTATATGCTCTCGCGCCCCATGTAGAAAGACACAAGATAAATGATCACTACATGAACACAGAATACGCTGAAAACTTGATGTTGAAACAGCAGAGAATGACAACTCTTAATACAAGAAAAAACTGTCAAAACGTCTCGCCCCGCACGGAATGCTGTCTCGCACCCACGATGGGTGGCAAAACCGCTCACAAACCAAAAGCAAATTTGTCGTGATACAAGAAAACACAAATAGAAATTAACGCGAACGCATTCAAAATACAAGTAATGGACTTTGTTTCATAACAGAAACGGAAGAAATGTTTATGTTCTGATAAACCTTCAATAATGTCGTAACATCTGGATGCACATAGCTCAAAACAACTCGAACCTGCTGGATATGTCTCAATCTGGGTTACCAGATCGCGAAACCAGCTATTGTGTGAGTGGATTTGTTGGACAAGTGTAAAATCGCGGTAGTTTTGTTCAGCTACGCATTTACCTCATCGTGTGATTTTCTGCTAACCTCGCCTTAAGCGGTCTTGTGGTAGAATTTGTGTATAGCTCCCGGAACATGATAGTAGGTGCAAACAGCATGAACCCCCTCGGAGCAGCGTGTTACTGTGCGCAGTCTGAAATTGTAGGTCATCAGAGTTTCTTGCAATTGTTCACATTGCTTTCATCGATTAAAATCTGCTGTCTGTTGTTTTCGTTAGAACATGTGCATTGGCGTTCGATCCGACTACACCTGCCTTATGAAGCCTGGCAGGCAGTTTGTGTCCTCATGAGTAACGTTCATATCATACACTTGTGGATCGCATTAGCCACACGAACCTAATACATTTCAATGTCACTATTTTGCTTTGGCTCTTTTAGAATAATATTGTTTACCAGCCATCAGAATACTATATCTAAAATATATTATGTAATCCAAGGTAATTCAAGATTTTGATGGTCTTAAAAGCAAATACTGTACACTAACCGTAGATTAAAAGTATTGGGTACGCATAAAAAGAACAAATATCTTCCTCAGTATGAAAAGTCTGCTTATGTACTGAGGCGCCATGTCGGTTTTCGTTAAGATAAACTTGACAAGTTCAGCCATGAACATGTTAAGCCTTGATGGACAAATGGTATGTGGGGGCAGAGAATTACATATAAATCAAACTCGGAGAACTAATTAGAACCTTCGACAATGTGATCTAGAGTGTGGAAGGTTTAAGTATTGGCCATGAAATCTGCTACCACGTGCTTCTTGCCTATTAAACAGGTGTTCAATTGGGTGATTCATTGTATGCAGAATGTTGAACAGCAGGATCAAATCAACATTAGTCAACAGAATATCGCGTTGGCTTATTCTACCGAGCTTATTACTCAGAATCACTGCAGACTCTAAGTTGTTCATGTGATTGAAAATGAGAACGGTAGTTTGCCGAAACGTGTATTCTATTGAAAATTGATTGCAAGTCAACTTTTACATCGGTCGCATTTGCTGCACAAAGATGTTTGTGAAACATATATGAAGTCTGCAGAAATGAACTACATGTTAACCCATTATTTCCGACGCAGCATCAGCCTGAAGCTCGGTAATAGCTTGCGCGATCTGCTGATATCAGCTATACGTGAAGCATCGGCCTACCAGTCAATCCACACTGGAAGATCGGGAATTGTATAAACCTGTGAGCTCCCTGACGATGATTGGAAATCCTGAATCAAAATTCATCATCATACAAAACATGGCGGAAAATAAAATTAATTTCATTGCATATACTTGTTATCAATCGATCGTATGAGGCTAACGAAATTATATACCTGTTTTAACGCCAGCAGAATCCAATGATACTCTCCACATGTGATGATTGTTGAGAACACATAAGATGGAAATCACAGCGAGTGCACAAATTAAACGTAACCCCACATGATGTCCATTGTGATAGCAACAATTTAATGCCGCAATATAAATTAAAAATTTGTTCATCAAATTTGCTCTACAAAACTAGTTCTCAGCATCCGAAACAAGACTTATAAAGAAAGGGTAGCTCAACTTAATCTGTTCGACTTTCCTTATCGACGAATCAGAGGAGACCTTATCCTACTTTACAAAATATTCCATACCCCAAACCATCCCTTACAGGATTTATTCACGCTAAGGGATACGAGAAATTATCGGACTCATGAATATGTGGTGGTACCCAATTCCAGGTTAAACTGTAGAAGGTATTTTTATTCTGTCCGTGTCAGTTTTCGGCAACGTAGATACCTCATCTGAATGTGTTAAACATTAGTGAATTAGATTAAAAATCATTTTCCAGTGTAAAATCCATTCCAGTTTAAAACCATCCATGATAAGATCTTTCCCCACATGCAAACAATTATAAACATGATCGTATGCTAATGACTTGTCATCTCACCAGAAAAGTAAAAATACTTTTTGTCCATGTCTGTCTAACTTGGAAGACCAGATTCTAAATTAACCTAAAAATAGCATGTATGATTTATAGAGTAAATTGACCAGTTCTGATAATATTATTTGTGTTTTGAATCATAATTGAAATTCAGTTTGCATTAAACCCTTTACCTACAATTTACTTATCATCGAATGCTTCCTTGTAACATTGAATACTTTAAGTAACCGCGATTTAAAATCCACTTATGTTTGCTATAATCATAATCCAACTCAGTCTAGCCTTTTAGCTGTCTTTAAGATCCCACTTTAAATCCATACGTTATATCTGACCGATGAGTAAGAACAGCATAAATACCGGTAGTGAAAATGTGATATATTCAATTTTACTGCGAATTGTTTGAATGATTATAGTTTGACTGGCTCTGTCAATCAAAAGGTGCACTGGCTCCAATGTTTCGACATTTATTTCCAAACTACCATGTCTATAAATCGATCGTAATTTCAATGTGCATACGAACAAGTAAAGTGGTGAAAGCAAATACCAAACCTGTCATTCGGAACATGACTCCCCATGTTCATTCTCAATTCTGGTTTACAGATTTCGATTCTTAACATACTGTCAAAAATTTTAAGCACATGAAATGTTTCATGAAAACTCGAAAAACCTGCGCGGAGAATGTGTCCAACACGATGCACAGATGTTCTTTGTTTAGTCTAATGACATTGAATGCAAATCACATGAATGACCGAACCGCATTAATTATAAAATATGTTTTGACTGTAACCCAATGTATCTATGAATAGCCCGATCGTAATATCTATAATGCCACACTCGTTGATTAAGTGCAATAACATTTCCCCTCTAAACATTGACCATTATAATTTATCACCTGTAATGATGGTTGATAAATTTAATGATAATGTAACTCGTAAATTTTCTAATGTTCTAATGAACATGGTTTTACATTGTTGGAGTAAAACTGAATAGTGAAGGAACTGATAGTGTTGTGCTGAGCTGAGCTAAACTGGATTACTCCTCAACTGACCAGAAAGAAGGCAAAATTAGCGACAGATAAACGCTGTGCTATTGATCACAGTACCAAATATTTATGAAGGGTGCAACAATCGATGTGCGGTCAATTTCGTAGCGTTTTCACTCATCGAGTTTGTGAAGGGATTGCTAGTTCCACGAATGTTTAAATGATCAAAGGAACTCCAAACAGTCTATTTTAATATAACCATCACAAAGCACAACGAAACATGGTGTTCACCGATTAATCAGTTAACAAACACACGTAGTTCAAACACCGGTTTGGTATTTAAATTAATCAATGTTTGTTTACTAAACGCGGCTGAATTAACCGTCTGACTAAATGAATGCAATTCACTCGGTTGGTGTACTTTCACCAAACACGTTGGGTATGATTTTGTGAGGAAACGAATCCAGACAATCGATTGTGTGCGAGGTGAAAGACAGCTGTTACCGGGAGTTTGTTCACAATGTATGCTTAACCACACACACACACACACCATATGATTGCATCCCTGTAGGCCGATGTGCTCCAATACTCACCGATCTGGCGCATGGTATTTCCATTCGATGATTGCAAGCAGCCCCACACCGGTGGTAAAGTGTTAGGCGGCTATTAAGCGATTGAGACATTCCAAAATTAAGATCGACTGGGGTTGTTGTAATACTTTATCAGAAATACGATCACGTGCTCTTGTAGTATTGAAGCGTTTATTCGATATAATTCGGTATTCGTTAATTTCTGGTTCATGTGACATGCCGACAACATTTTTTGATAAAGATGGAATTTTAAATGAAGAATCTTGGCTGCTATTTGTATAAAATAATTCAAATTCAGCCTCGGTGTGAACTGCGAGCATTCAGGAATTCGGAAACAAATCGTGATCCATTCTTTTGATCATAGAATAAGACGGAATGAACAAAAGAATTTCCTCGGTTTAAGCTATAAATTTAAAATTGTTGGGGTCCACATTGCGACTCATGGCCTACTATAATGCGAGCAAATGGCGATTCTAACATTCTGGATTAAATCGTCATATTCTAGATGGCGCGTGGTTCAAACCAAAACCTCTCGGAATACCCGCGAACCCCGGCTTTTGACACCAGCAATCGTAAACCCATAAGAATTGGGTTTATGGAATAATTAGAAGAGTATCGTTTAAAAAACGATTAGATGAATGACCAAAATATGCTATTGAACATTATGCAATTCGAGAAGTTCGGTCAAACTGTTCCAACTTGGTGAACGCTTGAACTGAACGCAATTGACAGAATTGACAGTGGTGAGAGCGGTGATTTTGGATCTCGTGACTTTGAGGTGTGGATGACAACGTAATAGACGCGCTTGAACCCGATTCACGTATCATAGCGCAACTACAATATGCTAATAATATTGCAGCAGACTGCACTTGCGGTACAAAGACGTTTGCGAAAGAGATATGAAAGCTCTTGGCATTGACTCCGCGAGTTCGGAAGAACTTGCTATTGACCGCTCACATTGTAGGCATTGTTTAAAGCGTTGTCTGCAGGCTGGGAAGAGCAGATACAGCTCTTGGCTGTTGGGCGCAGATCACGCCGCCGGCGTGCAACTGACGCCCTACAACCGAGTTCTGCCTATCATTGCAAGCACTGCTGAAGAGATTGTTCCTTCCGAATCGGATTTTTTAGTCATTCAAAAAGCAAGTGAACATGAAAATTCATGTGATTGTGATGTACATCCATGGTCGACATCGACCGAAGGAAACCAACCACATTGCAGCGGTGGAAGTACACCAGCAAAGAGAGCCAATCGTGAGCTACCGGATTATACGCAGAACACCTCCCTCCTAGTCAAGAGAACATAGAGACAAATCGTTTGTTACACACACACGACGAGGAATGAAACGCCTGACTTTTATCGACTAACCACGTAAACTCAATGTCCTTAATCAGTATGTAACGGTTGTTACTTTGATCTTATTTGTCAATCGATTTCGTGCCAACCTATTGAATACAAACCCTCGCCACGTTCGACTCGTTTGACTGACCTTGACAAAGTGTATATCGATCAATAACTGCTGACATTATCTAGCTGAACTTGTTGTCATGCACTTTTTCCAAATATCGCAAATCCTTGCGAGTTTTCGATTAAAATCGTCGGAATTTTTCCGCTTCTTCCTCACGAGTTTTGCCGAAGTGGTAGTGGTCTGCATATCATCCATGCGTTCATGGTTGGCAATTTTCTCTAGTATACTACACACCTCAACAATATAACCGAGTTAGGAAGTGTTCATAATGCTTTACCTGACAATTAACTACACTTTTATGTAATATGTCGTTTTCAGTTGACTACACATGCATCAGCTTTCATGAGCATTGGTAGAAATGTGGACAGTTGAACAAAGTAGCAAAATTAATCTTGAACTTTTAATATTCTTGCACGAACAAAACTAGTTACGAAATGCATGCGGAATAAAACTAGTTTCAAAACGTACTTTTATAAATAGTATTCTGAAATTTCGCTCAAATACCAAATTTTCTAACACAATTTTCTTTCTTCAACATATATCTCAAAAGCATTCAATCGTGTTGACCATATCCTACTACTACAGAAGCTTGAAAGGTTTTGTATCAAAGAAAAGTTGTTGAATTGGCTAAATGACTATCTAAAAAATCGCCAACGGTACATTATCAAAACCAATCGCAGAATAAAGCTGAGTTCCTCAAGGTTCATTTCTTGGTCCGATCCTCTTTCTGTTATAGGTCAATGAAGTACATGAAATTGTTCGATAAAACATTTCGTTGTTTGCGGACGACATAAAGATATAGCGCTGCATTCGTAGTCCAGAAGACTGTCTGCTATTACAAAAAGATCTTGAAATGCTTCACAGCTGGTCGTTGAAGAACAAACTGCCGTTAAACTTCAACAAATGCAAGATTATGAATTTTGGGAATCGAGTAGAGTTCACACATCATACAGATACGCATGTCATTGAAAATTGCAGTGAAGAAGAAGATTTGGATGTCTGGATAAGCTCCAGTTTAAAAACATCACTTCAAACTAACACTGCCTTTACAACGCGTGTCCTATATCTACTCAAACGGGTATTTTGGAAATTTTCACCCAAGATATTCCCAAGGACCATTAATACATACTTGAGACCATTCATGGAATACGGTGTGCAGTCAGGGTCTCCGTGGCTCAAGAAGGATGTGGAACTTATGCAGTGAATCTATCACCGCTCAACAAAACTAGTTATCAGCATCCGAAACAAATCTTATAACTAAGGGACAGCTCATCTGAATCTGTTCGACTTTTTCTATCGACGAATTAGAGGAGAACTTATCTTACTTTACAAAACATTCCATATCCCAGATCATCCTTTACAGGATTTATTCACGCGAAGGGATACGAGAAATTATCGGACCCATGAATATGTGCTGGTCGTACCCCATTCCCGCCTGAAATGCAGAAGGTATTTTTACTCTGTCCGTGTCTGTTTTATTTGGAACAGTTTACCTTCAACCGTTGCTCACTCCACTAGCTTGCATGAATTTAAAACGAAATTAGACGAATTTTTATTGCATTATTCGTTTCCCGAACACTTATATACTGCTTAATCTACTTCCCTATTTGTTTCTACACTTAAATTTCAATTTTTACCATCCTATGGTTTTTGTTAAGCTTATTGCTTTTTAGACCATTAAAAACCTTGAATTACCTTGAATTCTTATTTATGATTGATTTTTTATGGGGAATGGCTTGCTCAGTGCAACAATATCAATATTTTTTACATTTGTTTCTATCATAATCATTTTTTCGCGATCGAAAATTCAAATACCACCCGCGTTTTTGTGTATTAATTTCATTTGATAAATATTTCAGTTTTCGATTCTGCGTGAAGTGATGTGATTTTTAACGATACTCGATTATGTGTATATCCTGTAATGATGAGCTAAGATCAGGAGGCCATTTTCACTCATCAAGTCGCTGGAGCTCATAAAACCGCGAATTTATCCGGCACGAAAACGTACCGGGGACGTAATTGCATCCATTGAACCTGACACAATTTTTGCGATTTGTTTTCGGAATACATCTTACGGTAATGTTTGATGGGAAATCGGGTTTAATCACATTTTTACCTACCGTTACAACCGCGATGGGATAAGGATTACGTATCTCTCAATTGATCGGCTTGATCCCAATGTCACCGCGCGAAGCGAGGAAGATGAGATTAGCTGAAATTGATTTTGAATTATATTGTGAGGTGAATTTTCTTGGATCATAATTTGGTTGGAATTTCAAACGGATAAAATATTGTTATTCAGAGTAATTTATGAGTTGATTAAATATTATAACTTTGCGGTTTCGACTAAATCATTCAGCTTAACATTAACCATAGGATTGTAAAAATTGAAATGTACGCGAATAAAACAAGATATGAAATTAGATTAAACAGTATATAAGTATTTTGGAAACGAATAATTCAATAAAATTTTGTCTAATTCCGTAATAAAGTTAAAGCCTGTGGAGTAAGAAACGGTAGAAGGTGAACTGTTCCATGTAAAAACGGAAACAGACAGAGTGAAAATACTTTGCACAATTTAGGCGCGAATGGATTACCACCAGAATATATTCATGGGTCCGATAATTCTTCGTATCCCTTAGACCTGTAAGGGATGGTTTGCAAAGTAGGTTAAGGTCTCCTCCGATTAGTCGATAGGAAAAGTCGAATAGATTCAAGGGAGCTATCCTTTCGTTATGAGGCTTGTTTCTGAGTTGAGTTTTGATGAGTTGTGTTTGATTCGATGCAAAAGTTCAAAATCCTTCTTGAGCCACTGAAACCATGACAGCACACCGTATTCAATGAGTGGTCTCAAGTATGTATTTATAATCCTTGGGTATATCTTGGGCGAAAATTTCCTAAATAACCGTATGAGTAGATTGAGGAAATGTGTTGTAAAGGCTATCTTTGTTTGAAATGAGTTTTTTTTAACTAAAGCATATCCGGACACCCAAATCTTTTTCTTCACTGCAATTTTCAAGGACACATGAACCTATATGTTATATGAACTCTACTCGATTCCTCACATTAATTATCCTACATTTGTAAAAGTTAAATGGTAGTTTGTTCTTTAACGACCGATTGTGAATTATATCTTCTGGGCTACGGATGCAATGCCATATCATAATGTCGTCCGCAAATAACGAAATGTTGCATCGAACAAGTTCCGGTATTTGATTGACATAGACCTGAAATAGGATAGGACCAAGGACTGACCCTTGGGAACTCCGTTATTTGCTGCGATTGATTTTGATAATGCACCTTTGTGCGATTTTTAGGTAGTCATTTAGATAATTCAACATCTTTCCAGTGATACAAAGCCTTCCAAGCTTATGTAGTAGTAGGTTATGGTTAACACGATCAAATGCTTTGGAGATATCTATGTAGCAGGCATGAATTGCTTGCTATTTATCAACCGCTCGTGTCCAATCATCCAGCGTTATCAATAAATGAGATACACAGGAATAATTCCGTTCAAATCCATGCTCTTATTATTTTCGAAAAATTTCATTAGATCGTC
>JACCGJ010000724.1:0-25409 GCA_013407085.1 Atriophallophorus winterbourni
GAGGTTGGTCAGTCGCATCCAAGAAAAAATATCCTGCTGACTATCAGCATCGTGATGAATTATGTCGGACACCTGAATGTCTTTTATGTATAAATTATTGTATTGTTATTCTGTCTTCACTTTTAAAACAAATTTTTAGTGATATGCATTAAAAAATAAAATCGTTAACAAGACAATTATGCTGGTGGCCTTAAATCGATGCTGATATCCGTAGAACTGCTTCTTCATTCCATTCCAGTCAACACAAATTATTCTGTCAGCCATCAAAATGGAATCTGTGGACATTCGCTTGTGAAGACTGGCAACGTATTCATATAGATTAGCGTAGACCATTCCTAAAGGAATACTATGATATTGCAAGCATCGATATGTATTCAAATAGCCAGAAGTATTCGTCACAACTAAAACCAATTCTGATCTCACAATCCTGGAGTTGCGAAATGTTTTCTGTCGTGAAAAAGAGCCTTTAGCTGTTTTCGTGGTGATGGAATCCATTTCTCTGCTCCACGTATCAATCACAGGCTACATTCACTTGATTGCCGACTTTTGTTAACTGCACATAGACATCCGCAGTCGAATGGGTTACCCGAAAACTTTGTCGATACGCTAAAACGTGCTATTTTATCTTGTTCCACCAACAACATTTAATGAACTTGATAGTTTTATTGACAATTACTTTCCTCAAAATCGTAATAGTGAAGATTTAACTACTGGAAATATACAATCACGTGTCATTAAAATCTCCATCGTTGAGATCTAATCTGGTAGAACTTGGATCCGCCGAATTATCATATTATCGTGGAAATGATTGCCGTCCAACAACTGGTATCATATTAGACAAATTCCGAAGAACAATGGTAAAAATTACGCGATCTGGAAGACGAAACTTTGCACAAGCGTCATGCGTATCGAATCATTTACCAGGATTCAGGTCAGTTGCGTTCTTATACTGTTGCTGTGGACAATCTTAAATAACCTTAGATACTGCCGAGAATACTGAATCAATGACTCGCCAGAAGATCGAAAGACTTAAGACCAAATTTCTTCGAGATTTCAAATCGAGGCACGAATGTGAATAACGGTGGATATGATTGATAATTCCAAACCGCAATCCATAAGACTGTTATTCATATTCTGCATTGTTAAACTTATATAAATCAAGATATTCATATATACACTAAGCGTGGTTTATTCTCACTTTAATTATTGGGTATGCATTTTCATTTAATTCAAAACAATACAAGACATTAAGCCTTACAACATTTTGTGTCGTAAACGATAAGTATGAAGTGAAATTATTTTGTCCCATGTTGCGCACAACCTAATTTTCATTGAAATACAAATGGTTGATACAAACACAACGAGAAGTCGTTTGATATTCGGATGTTTGTCTGCATTAAAATCCTTCTATACTTTGCTTTATTGTGAATTAAACATTACAGAATTTTACATGATGCTATAAAATCAACGTCATCGTCTCGTGTATAGCAGAAAATGGAGGACCGGATAACAGAGTTACTATATCAACGGACTTTGCTAGATAATTAAGAAAATATTTAGACTTCTTGTCATTTTCAAATTTCGTAGAAGCCAGCCACCAAATATTCTGAAATAATATTTGATTTCTCATGCGTTTGCAACATATCAAGCTGTTCGCGACGCCAAATTAAGTATTTGAATATATGTATCACGCCCAAAACGTACAAAACAAATAAATTTAGTTTTGTTCAGTTCAGTTGCACAGGGCAATATGTGGCTAACGAAGCAATCGAGCGGAATTTCTTTCGGTGGAAAGCTGCAGAAAAGCAAGCACCACTGCCACAGCATCTTTTTTTTATTGTGATTTGAATATCCTCGACAATCGCGACGCCAAGGGATTTTCCGTGTTGTATTTAACAAGTACCTCGTTATGAGTGATGCTGCAAAAATGAAAATAAATTTCTCATCACCAGTACGGTGACAGGTCATCTAAAGTAGAGTTGCTTATTAAAAAAACGCATCTCTAGCATTTACTTACTTACCAGACAACGCTGAAATGGTGAACTACCTAATCTTGCGTAGAAATTAGAGTAGCAATTAAAGATAACGCTTACCCCAGATGCAGTCCAGCCTATTCTTGAAAGTCCGACAGAACTGCAGAATATAAATCCTTCTGGAAGACGGTTCCAGAAATTTACCACCCGGAGTCTGAAAACGTTTTTCTGAGAGTCTAGTCTACATCGCTTCTCAGCAAGTTTGAGTGAATTTCCGGGGTGCCCAGCTCGGATAATAAGGCAAAGAAGTCGTTCATGATAACGTCACTCAACCCTGTAGAGATCTTGAAGGTTTCAATTAATTCACCTGTCAAACGACGGCGCGTAAGTGAGAAAAGATCTAGGGACTTCGGGCGTGCAGGGTGAGGTTTCCCTCGCTAACCCTCAATCATGCGAGTTGCGAGACGCTGTGCGCTTTTGAGTCGAACGATGTCCTTCTCGCAGTAAGGGCACCACGCCTGGTCACAATATTGTAAATGCTGCCGAACACATGCCTTGTACAGTTGCAGGAATACATCGGGTCTTCTGCTAGATAACACGGATTTTAGCCGAAATAGCAAATTACGATCATGTTGAGCTGCAGCGGCGCATTGGTCCTCCCATTTGAAGTCAATCCTAACTAATACTCACAAATCGTTACCACGCTGTGTTGCGTTAACAGTGAGAGAATTACCCGACATCTGGACTGAAATCTTATCAACCAGTGTTGACACTAATTGGCTCTTATTTAGGTTCAGTGGGAGGTTTCAATAGTATGACCAGTTTATGACCCGCTGAAGATCGTACATCAAGGTTTTTTCATACGTTGATCCAATAAATTTCACATCATCCGCGAAAATGAAGCATGGGCACTTCAATGCATAGGACAAGTCATCGATGAAAATCAGGAATAGTAGACTACCAAGTACCGATCCTTGGGTAACACCATTGATCACGTCGGTTTGATTCGACAGCGTAAATCCTACCCTAACTCGGAATGTCCTACCTGTAATGAAGGCCTTTATTCAAGCAAGTAGATTACCCCGTATGCCTTTTGCTGCTAGCTTAATCCCTCGAAGGCTGTTATTCACGGAATCAAAAGTCTTGCTAAAATCTGAATAGAGATCTCCGACTGGATTTCCTTAGTCCAGCATTTTAGTTGCTGTATCGAGAAAACTAAGAAGGTTAGTCAAGCAAGATCTACCCTTAAGAAATCCATGTTAAGTTACACTCTACAGAAAATGCCGACTGAGATATTGACAGATTTTGTCCCGCAATAGTTTTTCTAATACTTTTTAGACAATGCTAGTCACGCTGACAGGTCTCTAGTTCCCAACAGTTGACCTGCAACCACCCTTATGTATTGGCACGACTATGGGTTCCTTCCACTTACTGGGAACCACATCCAGTTGTGGGCATGAATGAAAGAGCTGGCAAAGCGGTTCCGTAAGTACCGAAACAACATTTTAAAGCCTAATTGAGTGAATGCCATCCGATCCCTTAGCTTCGTTGACGCAAACATCGATAAGTGCGTCATACACCTCTGCCTCACTGAAGGACAACTCATCCTATCCATGGACACCAGGTGTCATGCCAAGCAGACCCGACGGTGCGTTTGAAGAATTAGTACTCAGATATATTACTGATAAGGAAACATATTCGAATTTTGCGTACTTCATTTATAATATCGCATTATAAGATTTACGTGTATAAACAATCCGTGGTTGTACATAGTGCAAAACGACATCTCCATAAATACAGCGCAGATAATATCTTGATGTTGCGATCTTGGATAATCCCTTAGCGTCGCGATCCTAGAGGACATACAAATCACAATAAGAAAAAACGCGGTGGCCATGATGGTTGCTACTCTGCAGCATTCCACCTAAAGAAATTCCGGACGCTCAGTTAGCTCGTTAGCCACTGACTGTCCTGTGCAACTGAAGAAAACTGAACCGAACTGGAAGATTTCAAACGAACGAAATGATTAAGTATTTCTGTAGTGGTGAGGGCTGTTTTGCTGCATCGCAAAAAAACATTGAAGACGCTCAATTATTTCGGTAGTCACTTACTGTTCTTTGCTAACTGTATTGAACTGAACTATAATAAACTAATTGACAACAATTACATTAGATACTAACTTGGCGGAAATTCAAATGCAAAAGCAGCACTAATATAATTCACGTTAATTTACATATTGATAATCAGGTGACCGTTCTATTAAAAAATCAGCTTCAATTGTATTTTCAAATAAATAGGTCATATCAATGTATACAAGCTTGTTCTTCTTCTAAGTATACATTTCTCATCGAAGATTATTATCAGCTCAGTCAGCACGGGCACTCCAAGATAGGCGACATGTCATCGATAAAAATCAGAAAGAGCAGCGGACCTAGCACAGACCCCTGAGGCACCCCGCTTATCACCTCCGTTTGGATCGACAACGTAGATTCTACTCGTACTCTAAAGGTCCTACCTGTCAGGAATGATTTAATCCAAGCAAGTAAACTACCCCGTATGCCTTTTGCTGCCAGCTTAGTTTCCAAAAATCTGTGGCTGACGGAATCGAAAGCCTTGCTAAAATCTAGGTAGTGCGCTTCGACCGGCTTCCCTTCATCCAACCTTTTCGTAGCAATATTGAGGAAACTCAAGAGGTTAGTCAGACAAGACCTCCCTTTCAGGAATCCATGTTGAGCTACACTAAGTAGAGAATGCTGGCAGAGATGCTGGCAGATTTTGTCGCGTATAAGTCTTTCCAATACTTTCGAGACGATGCTAGTCAGGCTGACTGGTCTATAGTTACCAAGAATAGACCTGCAACCACCTTTGTGTATTAGTGCTACTATGGCTACTACGGCTTGTTGCGAAATGAAACCCAATCCGCATTATAGTATTTACAGGGGATGCCCTCTAGAAAATATCTTTATTGGTTACTCCAGAATGCAGCTCGAACCTTCACGTGTCAAATCCTTACTTGTCTATGTCTTTTATTGACTATTTCAAGGTTATTTTTCAAACACAAACCACAATTAAATTCTGAGCGCACTTCTAAATAGTGATTATGTCAAATGCTATACTTGGCTTGAAATAGTCAGAATTTTGTATCATATACAGAACAAAATGGATAAGAAAATGGACTGTACATAGAAAATGTTATAATATATTCAATAGTCAATAGTCAATAGTATATTTTAGTATAAAAAGCTATGAGCTCAAAATAGAACCACAGGATAGTCAGCACAGGGGGTCGGGTGGAGTCCATAAAATTGGGATTCGGTTACCAAAGTTCCGTAAATGGTGGGGTCAGAGGAAGCACGGGGTAGTCAATAAATGTGAGGATGGATTGGCGTCAATTCGTATGTAGGTCTGGAAAAGAAAATGGGTGCAGCATCGGGAACAAAAAGGAATATGCGGAGTTAAATTCAAATTTTCTGAGAAAGATATAGGTAAATTTATTATTATTGGGTGAATTTATTATGACATAGTAAATATATCCATGAATTTTAAACCAAGGTTTAAGACGAATGACACGACAGAGATTCTAAATTGTGTACTTGTACATGTCGATTTCTGGAGCTTAGAAATGTAGCTATTCACATCAGGAGTGAAGGGCCAATTCCAAGTGTACGTAGCTCGTAAATTAGTACCGTGTAGTGAACTCAATCGATAACTTTAAACAATATAAGTAAATTATGTTCACCTCGTAACCAGCGTTACCTGATATGGTTCAACTGTCTCCTGCTACAAGTAAACTGAGGATGCACGAATAGCCTAGGCGAAATCCATGCTGTTCGCTAGTAATGAGACCCGGAAGTTTTAATGAATTCATTATATATTCTGCATGATTAACTCTATTATTTTGGATAGTACGGGAGTTAATGTGACTGGGGATACTTTCCTGTGTCACCTTCCTTCTTTGAATGTTGATGTTATTATTCTTTTCTTCCAGCCATCTATCACTTCAGCAGTATTCAACAAGTACTGAAAATACAAGGCTGAGGGTTCACAAAGGATATAAACGACTGCATCTTGTGCCTTTGGAGAGATGTGATTAATTCCTGCAAAAAGATTAGTACGAAGTAGCAATATCTTGTTTTATACGCGGTCAGCAGTAAATGTACACGAAGAAATAGGGAAAGGAATATTGGGTGGGAGAAAAATTGTTAATGCCTGCAATGAATTTCAGAAGATTGGCATTTGATTTGCTCTTAAGACACATGCTGCATATTTCACAGTCGTAGTATGACTTTTTTTTGTAATTCAGCAATATTAGCTCTAACTTGTTGCTCATCTTTTATACACTCATATGTGGTATTTATATTTTCTTCCTCATATCTGTCTAGGCCTGGGAAACCTGACAGTTTCTTCGTTCACGTGCAGTCTCTGACTTTGCCTGGATCATACTTGTGCTTTCATACCCATACCCATATACACTTATATGGGAACTTTCGCTTACATGCAAATTTGTTTGAATGTTAAGCCTTATGGTTAATCTTTTCTTAGCGTAAACGTGTAGTACAATATATACACATCATCCGGTAACACTCCCAGTAAGACGTCAATTGATTCATTTTGAAACGATCCCATGCATTGTTTCTATAACACATCCATTTCGGAGTTTTACTACGTACAAAAGAATTGTGACGTTTCGGTTTCTGCTTAAAGGTCTTCACTACAGAAGAATAACTTAAATGCAAGTGTCATCTCGTTACAAACTCGGACCAGGTCGCTATAGAAGTGTCGGTAAACAGAAATCTAACGCATTTGCTAAGATAAAGTCACGAAAAGCACAATAATTTGTGACAGTCCGGAATTTAACAAGATTTTTAACTGTATAGCTTGCATAACAAATATAACAGAACGTCTAAACTACTCGGTCACTTTCCCCAAAGGATGGTTCAATGTGCGTTTTTTCAATCATCAATTCTTCATTGGTTTGCGACACATCGAGGTGAGAAGGTGCATCAGCTCCACAGAAACTTATAGCTTGGCTCACGTGATTATACAATGGGTTAGTTTCTATAAGTTTGTCCGTGATAGCATACGTCAGTCAACTCTCTGTAATGGCAATGAAATTGAAGGACAATTAGCATGCCTCATGAGCAGCTTGAAACGTTTACTAAGGAGACCTCGAGCATTTGTGTAAAAACAATTTAGGCTTTTCCACAAAAGACGGTTCTAAGGCGTAGGATTTTATTGTGCCGACTCTGCTTAAGTTTACTGTTGGTGTTTTTCAAGAGTGCAACAGACATGTCACATACGGCGGCTTCGGTAAAAAGGTGGCGCAGATTTTTTTAGATTAAACGACTTGATTTTCTGCTTGGCGGCAGCGGCTTGCAAGCGGAATGCAGCTAAGGCCAGATGTTTGAATTTGTACCATGCTTAGATAGCAGTGTTAACCCTATCTTCGCATTAAAAATTTATTCTAATATCCTTGGGCTTTGGCCGCTGTAATTAGCGAATTGGTTAAGCGTTGAGCGACAGTAGTAGGAGTGCCAGTGATTTTGCTTTGCAATTGAATGAAGCGCCACTGGCCACAGTAGTGTCTCGCGTTTTTGATGCATCGACATCGACGAGTTTAGGAACGCCATAGAGAAAGATACTTTTTTCTTATTAGCTTTTTCTCAGTCACATGTTATTTGCTTTATAAACGCCGTTCGCTCCAGGGTTGTCCTGATACATTCGGATTGGAGATGACTCGAAGTGCAAAGTGTTAACGGTGAGCAACACGGTCTCAACTACTAACTTAGTGTTACTCTCAAGAGTCTGGGCTCCCCAGCGTGTGGTAAGTTCGGATAGCGGGATAAACGTACCAAGCATATTGGATAATTAGACACGTGAATGGTGTCGCAAAAGCTCTGCCAATGTTGTAAGTCTCCTTTTTGACTAATTTTATAAAAGGAGAAGTGGTTTCTTGAACGTCGAAACATATTATGATCAGAGAATCATATTTCCGAAGGTTATTCTTTGAAACGGTCAGGGCATTATTGATTAACATCGGGTTTACAGGAGTCGGCTTCCTAGCTGAAGATACCACTTTTGTGGATTAATTTGAAGACGAGAGAACATTCAATTTTCATGCAGTTACTAATGAGATTTCCGCGACTAACGAAGCGAACGCAGGCTTTGACGTTGGAACTTGAAGAGCAGCAATCTTTTTGATATTGGACAGTTAAAGAGTTGAAGGAGAAAAATTTGTGCTCTCTAACGGGCTCAGCCGGATTCGTGAGACGCCATTGTCTTTAACTCTAATGAGATTACTACGTGTGCAGACAGCGGACAAATGAAATATTTGAATAAACTTTGCAAAACAAAATGCATACTTGAGATTTTTGTCGTTAAGTGAAGTCGGCAGGCGTCAAACCCGAGTAACCAGAATGAAACCAGGTATAATTCAATTCAATTCAATTTTCAATTCAATTTTAATAGTCTAAAAAGCACATAGCTTTACAAAACATCACACAATACTATGGTAACTACGAATAATATAACAAGCAAAAACGGAATTTGGTTGGTTTTTGTGCAGTTCAAGAATCAGGTTAAAATCCAAAGGACATACATTTTTTCTATTGGGGGGATGATAAATTTATACGCAGAGGATCAAGAATTATGGTTACCTCTATGCACGGGTTAAGGGTCGAAAAGACTTCTCTTGAAAATCTGATGATTTGGTGAGTTTACAACATAATCGGGTAGATTGTTCTAAGTAAAACAAACTCGCACGTGCAGTCTCTGACTGTACGGCACTTTTCCTGGATCGGGCTTGTGTTTTCATACACGTTCACAATACTTAATTTTGAGATTTCTTTTTTTTGAAAAGATCAGCATTTCAACATTCAGAATCGCAGGTAGCTTGAACGCTAACACGTTTGATTATTCACAAAAGCTCATATGTATGAAATGCACTCTCAGATGAAGTTATTGCAGTAGAATCGAACAGCAGTCTCTAGGATATTATAAATAGTTTATCACCTTGAATTATCGATCAGATGTATTCCAATGTGCATGGTCTGATTTTTTAGCTGCACACATACTTTAGTTGTAAATGGGTCATCGTGCCATTAGATTGAAAATAATGCAGAGAAATTTGAGTGCAATCGGTTCGAGCAGTTTGGGGTAACGTTTCACTTCCGACAGCAGCTTCGTCAGACCAAGAGTGATAGTCAGGACAGGGAATGTGACAACGTTGCAGTAAACCCACCACCACTGTTTTGACCATAGTGCTAAACGGGCTATCGTACGCCTACGGTGTGTCACGTTTCGCAGGCATGACCAGGATCAGTGGTCGATTTGCCTACTAGCGTGTATCCACATCAATCTAATACAAGTGAACACGGCCAACGTCGGTTGACACTGTGGCCCACATGCGTAAAAATACATAAATAAGGGGGCTAAGGTTAAGCTATTTTCTAAGAAAAACAAAATCTAATTAATCGGTGCCGAGCGCTAGATTGTGAAGGTTTGTGCTCCATCCACCTTATTGACCGCCAGTCGACCTCCCTTGGGAAGTTCGACCGCCTCCGCATGTAGGCGATCGCTATACGGTTTATTACCGAGTCTCAATATTTCCACATTGTCTAAATCGTCGCTGTGGCCCATAATTAAAACGTGTTCCTCCAAAGAGGAATCACGAATAAGGGATTAATATTCTCTCACATTTCGGACTGTCTCGGAACACGCTTTCGGTGTTCTTCTATTCGAGTATGAATTTCCCTGGAATCCTGCCCTATGTAAAAACCTGAACAACCTATACAATTGATTCTGTAGATGCATAGCGCTTCGTAACGCTAGATAAAGGTGTCTTGATGCGCATCAGAACCGAACGGATAGTTTTTTCCTTTTTCGCCTGGTTCAAGATTCTACGTATCGCTTCAGATGTGTATTTTACATACGTTAGGGTGTTTTACCTTCAGCAATCTTTGTTTTACAAAACCTTTTGGATAACCGTGGTTCATCAGCCTTTGGCTCGCTTTACGGTGCGCCTGTTTTCGTTCACTTTCGTCGCTGCACAGGTGTTCTATCTTATGGAAAATGGAACAAGCTATGGACCTGAAGATGTCTTGGATGAGCGGAAATGTATCGTAGTACAGCTTCTGTATCAATAGGTTTCCGATAAACAGAAGCTTTTATTTTCCCGTCTAATGTTGTGCTAAACTGTCCAAAAATGAAAGAGTGCCTGTGTTAGATTCCACTTCCTTTGTGACCGTAATACGTGGGTCTATTTCATTTAAATAATTGAAGAAGGCCTCTAACGGATCTGCTTGATGATAACAAATGTGTCATCTGTGTCACGTCTAGTGAGAATGACCAGGATCAGTGGTCGATTTTCCTACTAGTGTGTATCCACATCAATCGAAGCAAATGAACACGGACAATGTCAGTTGACACAGCAGCCCACATGCGTAAAAGTACATCACTAACGCATGATGCTAAGGCAAATAGTTGTTAATCAATCTATACCTACTAATTAATTAGATTTTTCTTTTTGTTCAAAAATTGCTTAGCCCGTTTGTTATGTAGGTATACGCATGTGGACCAGTGTGTCATCCTACCTCGACCGTGTTCACTTGTATTAGATTGATGTGGATACACACTAGTAGGAAAATCGACCACTGATCCTGGTCATTCCCACGAGTCGTGACATCGTAGGCGCTGTTTATCGGTAAGGTCATATCAGCGGTGAGGGTTTGACTATTACTTAATCATTTTCCCTGACCTGACTTTCACCCTTGATCTGACGAAGCTTCTGTGTCAGAAGTGAAACGTTACTCAAAAACTGTCAAAACCGATTGCATTAAAATTTCTTTGCAGTGCCCATTCAAATTTCACGAAATTTAATCAAAGCACCCCAGTTGTATATCATAATCTGTTCTTATAATGTTTTTATAAATTATCCGACGATATGCAGTTTCGGATTCATATACGCTTTATTTGATTTGACCGATTTTCCGTGACATAATTACAATTTACATAAATAACCATTTTCACTACTGCAGCATACATTTTGCACCATACCTAAAATGGACCAATCAAACGCTGTGACATATGATCAACCATGTACAGCCTTGACAAGTCAATCAGCTGATTCTTCCAACCAATCAAATCAAACCATTAACAGCCAAGCTCAAGCTGCTGTCAATTTGGACAGCGACGTTATTCCGGATAGACGCGTATCGACCGAGGATTCAACAGTACGTTTGCATTCATCCGTAACATTTGCCGCCATAGCGTTCAAACATCTTCCCTCCATCAATCGATCAATTCATTCGTTACTTTTTGCTAAAAAATAAATTATACGATTCGCTGAATGTGTTCCAGCTTGAGTGGTTCGTGTATCGTCATTTTTACCGTCGCCAGGTACCGCAGTATTGAACCCAATCAACTAAACTCCACTGCACGAAGTGAAATTCCAAACGTCTATTTGCAGAATGATCAACTACAAGAAGAGGTGCAAGAGCTAAGACAAAGGTGTAATTTGTTGGAGTCAAAACTAGAGTAAATTTTGTAATATGATCCAGATCGATTAAACAGGGAGAAGTGTAATGAGTTGGAAAATGTGAAAAACGATAGTCATTATCATATTTTGAAACATAAAAGTGTGTTGAAAGAAAAAAAGCAACTCGAAAAGCAAATACAAAGGTAAGCAACAATTATTTGACTTGGTCGTTAAAATTTGAATAAAACTCAACGATAATCAGAAACGATTTAATCTTAGAAACGCAGTTGATGTGATCACTGATTAAGATGCTCAACTATGTTGGTCTGATCGAAGTAAAGTTGTGATTTATTTGAAAACATAGCCGTTTCAAGCTCCATTCACAGCAGTCCAAGTGCGTAAACTTGTTTCAATACCCGCGATCTCTACTTCTATCAACGTTTATTTCATGAAGACGGTCGCTCAGAAGATGAGCGTACAAAACCGACACCATGGAAGGGAAACGCCCGATCTTGAAAACAATAAAATTAACCTGTTGTTGTATAGACAGTAGTAGCAAATCACAGATATAACACCTGTTCAAAATGTGTGTGTTCCCTTCAAGCAACAATCATAGGTATTCGATTAGAATTGATAAAATGTATCATAAAGCGACAAAGTTGGTGATGGTTCTTCGCAATGTTCTGTTCACTGACTTCTGGGTCTATGTGACATTACACAAAAGAGGATGGGGTGTAATATTCCTCTTGTATATAGAATTGTTTCTACTGAATGACGTCTACTAAGACATATGTTTCATGAGTGTGATGAAAAAGTGACACGTGGACATACATACATCTATTTACATCCCAATTTCCTATGGTGATTGTCGTTGTCATGTTTTGTCATACGCGCATTATTTTTCCGGAATTCTCTACTTCAAAGTGTATATATATATAGCATTTTTCCGTTCCCAAGTGATCGGAATTAGCCGTGCATGGCAAAATTGCATTTCTATTAAAAATGCGATCCGTACTTCAAAGCTATTGAATCAAGTTCGCGTAGCTGGATTGGAACAATACATGCAGTTCGTACAAAGCTTCTACTCCGTGACAAACTAAAAGCTTGCAGAGAAGTTTAAAAACTTCGTTTTGTTGTCGGCATATCATATTGTGGATTAATGCACAGTTTTGTAACACATGTTTCAAAATTTACGGACGGCTATATCTTCCACTGCAATGAACACCCTCTGGATATGGCTCTCATCTCGGTCTACGCGTTTTTGTACTCATAATGTCACGGAGAATGTTCAAGATCCTTATTAAGAGGCGGCTGAACACATTGGTTATCGTGGCTATAATAGCTTCACTATTAGCATTGCTTAGGAGATCTGAGAAATCTCCGCTGATGTATATAATGCTATCCACACTACTATCTATACACGATGAATATCCATAATACGAAACCCCTATTGTGTGTAGGCGATGGCAGTGGGTATTCCAATAACTGACATCACATCGATTTATTCTTTGACATTTGTCCACTGTGAATAACGGTCATGCCATGTTTGACGTATTCTAATCCCGGTAATTGAATTGCATCCTTGACGTAGATCTATAGCGAACTGACTAGTCTTCGATGAAACGAAATGTACTTCCATAGAATTGTTTACACAATAATTGAAAGCAACCAACTGCAGTTTAACCCTTAAGCCGCCACATCCAATTTGTCATTCCCCAAACTCGCACTGTTGAAGCACCAGCCAATCAGAACGCTGTTAGATTGATAACATCTGACGAACAAAAATATCTACCGCCTTTGAAGCGGTTTTAGCAATAATAAATGATACAGTAGAAATGGCAAAGTCGATAGTTGGTTTCCGCAGTCTAAGGGTTAACATAACCAGCTTTTTGAGATACTAATATATTACATATTCTAACAAAAAAATTAAAACATTCCACAGATACTCCGAAGAATTTTAAAAACAATTTATTGGACACCTTCATTTTTGTTTCTAAATCAGAAACTTGGAATTTAAACGAAATACTATGAAACTTTGTTAATCTTGGCGATATCTAATTGGCTTTGAGCAACAATATATACTCGAATAAATTAAATGAAATGATTTGTCTTTTGTTGTTGTTGTTGGCATCCTTTGGTCGATGACTGCCATGGATGTACACCACGAGCATATGTCGGTTTCATACTCCACAGCGTTTCAGATGACTAAGCATTTCGATTCGAGAAGAACAATCTCTTCCACAGTGCTCACAACAATAGGCAGTGCTCAAGCAACCGATGTCAGTTGCACGCTGTTGGTGTGATCTGCGTTCGGCCGCCAAGAGCTGTATCTGTTCCACCCCAGCTTTCACACGACGCTTTACACAATACCTACAAAGTAAGCTCTTGGTGTCAATGTCAAGAGCTTCCATAGCTCGTTTGCAAACGTCTTTGTACCGCAAGTGCTGAGCTTTCACATCATCACAGAGTAGCTCATTTGAAATACGACCATTTTCTATTCTGTATTTATAAAACAACAAGTGTAAGTATGGTGAGTAAGCTCTGTAGACTAGCCTTAGAAAACAATGCAGCATTTGCTGATTTATCCAACAACGATACATTTAAGATGCGACAAACGCTTCATTTCGTTTGGATCGCCCTGGTTTGTAACGCGTCCTTTATATAGTTTTAGCAAATTTGCTGTTTGTTTCGTTTAACTCGGTGTCGGGGCGAATGATATTAGTTGGTTTCTCGTCTGACATATTGTCGTAACATTCAAGCTCGATGGTGACAAATCAACGGATTCCCAATCCATTTTTTCACGCCGGGAGCTCTCGCGTTATCACTTTCGACAAATAAATGTTCTTTTTATACATTTATCCGAATTTCAATCCATAAACCAGAGGACTAAATTGCCAGATGCCAAGTGAACAGTGTTCTATGAAACGTTAAACGCTGGCTTATACACCGAATAAATAAAGTCTGAAAGATTCATGTGTATCGTGTAATTGAATTGTGAGATGATGTTGTCAAAACATTTGTGCAAATGTAACTTGCGAATCAATTCGATTAGGCAGATAGCTAATTATCATTCTCAAGTTACTATGGTGATACTTACCTTAATCTCAACTTAAAAAACTCCTAACATAGAAGAAGAAGAAAGAAGAAGAAAAATAGCTTTATTCGAGTATACGAATTTTCAGCGATACAATTAATTCGACCACACGTAATAAAATGTACATTGAAAAAAAGACATGTCAAATAAGAATGATCTTACTTCAGTTATTATACTGTCAGTTTCTTCTTAAATCGAGAATAACTTTTGTATGATCAACCAAATATCGAGCCAGGTAAGAAATAAAAGAATTTTTGAATTTCTCAGTTCTTGCATACGGGACGATATGTTGACTACGCGTAGCTGGAAACGATCTGCAAGCCATAAGGACCTCATGCAGTGGGTGTGCGTTATCAGACGATATGACTCACCAATCTGTCACATTCACGAAAGTGGCGTTCGACGATCATATCACGAATTAACTCGGTAGAGGAAGAGCTCAATCTTGAAATTAATTTGATTCCTCTTCTGATCATCAAAAAATCCTTTTCAAAAAGACCAGGAAAAATTATAGGGGATGCGTAGATTGAAATGGGAACAATGCAAGTAAAAACAAAACATCTAACTACATCAGGAGAAACAGCTAGAGAACGCAGGCGTAAGGCGTAAAATGATAACCTTCTAACCTTCAAGTACTGTGCAGTCACATGATCGGTCCATTTTAGACTCTGTGGTAAAATGACGCCAAGATACTTGAAACATGCGCTTCTGTTGAAGTTCGAGCCATTGAAGGAAATCGTGGGAATTCCTTGAAGCAGAGTTTCACGACATTGAAAATATTACCTCTTTGCATTTTTGAGGGTTTAACGATAAGCCGAGCGAGGATGACCACTGGCCAATGTTATTGATAATAAATTCAGATGTAGGAGAGTCAGCACGTCTATGGTAGTCAAAAAACAGCAATGTCATCAGCATATTTTAGAATAAGGGTTTAATGAAAGCAAGGAAGATAATAAATGTAGATGGAAAATAAGAAGGGGAAAGTATTGCGCCTTGTAGAACACCGCGAGAAATCGCTGCAGAATTGGAGACATGCATGAGTGTTAAACCCACGTATGCTTGACATGATTGAGTTGAAACCATTTAGCTACTTTTAGGCTCAGTTGCTAAAATCGATAATTTATCTTAATATTATTCTTTATCGATATGTTTTGAACTTGAATTTATTCTAAAATGCAATGAGAGATTTGACAAACATGCCCTAATGAAATATGTAATCATTTCGAACCTCTATCCGCATTATAACCAGTAACTAAAATTGCAGTAACTAAATTTGATTGCGGAAAGTAGTATTTTTTGTTGAAAAATAACTTTTTATTTCGCTCTCCTGAATTCGCGTTAGATGGCGTGCTCATTGTGCCGCTTATGAACCACTACTGCGTCGACTCCGTACTCAGTACGAAACTGCGTTGAGGGAGAAAGCGATTTGTGACATAGAAAAAGAGAAAATATTGTCACAATCTGAAGAAATTCGCCTAGCATTCAATAATCTACAGGAACTGGAAATCGCGGCACAAAAGGGCTCCTGGACTGCTGCTAACGGAGCGGCGACTTTCGCTCAGACGCAAACTCGCCGCGAAGAAGACTCTTACGAGAAACATGATAACATACAAAAACGCAAACAAATTACAGGGGTGAGGTTACAGTGTTAAATGCTACTCGGATAACGCATCATTCGGTTTTAATTATTTAATATATTTGGTTTCCAATGTTGTGGTAATTCATAATTGTTTTGAAACGTCGACTACTGTCTAGTTGTTAGTAGTATGTAACTTGATTATACGAATAAACCGATCGGTTTCGTGCTGATTGCGCCAACCAGGTAAGGATAGTACGATCAGGATTCGCATAACTTGACAGAGTGGAGAAAGTGTAAACCAAGTGTAAACTCATAAGCCAAGGTTGGGTGAGGTTGGTATGATTAAGTAAAACTGTTCGACGTCAGGACCCAACATGGGGCCAATTGATTGACGACAAATTTTCTTACTCTCAAAACAATTGGAGTCAAACCGAAACATGCATCATAGCATATTAACTTTCGTACTCAAAGCAGAATAATTCTCTCTCTTCCAGGTGCCTTTAGAAAAGGATGCGATGAAACATCAATTTTATGTGTTTACGTTTGTGTCAAATTCAGCGTGAACAGATTGTTTCAAATTCTTACTTAGTCCGAGTGGTTGCAGGATGACTGATTTATCACATCTACGGTGGGACGAACATATTTGAGCTCCAATACTCTTGGATCTTATTCCTCGCTCTAGACGGTTCATATGTCATTGAACTTGTCTCAACTTCCTCATCCGGAATATGAAAATTAAAATTTTCCAGTTTCAACGCAACGTTATCTACACCGCAACATTGCTTCGCGTCAAAAATAACGCAATAACGCAAATACCGTCTGGAAGGTCTCTTCATCTCGAAGTTAATGACAGTTGTCTCCACACTGTCGGATCAAAACTCACAGAACAGTCCCATTTTACTATGCGTTGGATCGCACTGGATCGCATCCGTTGGTTTTTTACTCCACCGACAGCCACTGATTGATAACGACCGCGTAGCCTAGTGTATCGTCTCGCTCTGGCCAAATTGAAAAGATAACCGATAACGCGACCTTAAACTTATCTGATTACGAGGCTTTTAAGAAATGCAAACTTTGTCCAGATCTCGTCAAGTTAAATGTTACTTGTGTTCGATTACTAGTCATGCGATCTGTGACAAATCTTTATCAGTGACTCTAATTCATAATGACAAATTACCAGGCATCTGTTATATATGTAATCCATTCAGAGTAAAAGTATATAGTGATTTATCAAGAGCTGACAACTTTAATTCAAATATGGAAAGACGCATGTTCGCTGTAGAGGCGTACCTTAAATGGCTCGAAAATACGTTAGTGTCTTTCCAATCATTTACGTGTCAGTAAGCGCAGAAGCCAGTTCAAAGCACAGTCCTCAACCCTGTGAACCGTAAGTCTTGCAAGGAAGTCGGTACTACCGCGGAAATACTGGTTGCTCCAGTAATCGATCGAAGTCCCTTTCAATGAATCGGTACGACCAATGATACTGCGATGCGCACCAGTATTCAATCAAATCGAAGTGTTAAATTATTAAAGGATGTGTATTAGGCAAGATAAAAGAGTTGGAACTCGAAAATTTCTCATCAGCTGTCGGAAAAGCAACCCGTAGCAGATGTCAGAAAACATTGGAATGATCTTTGCCTCACCTAAGCCGTTGACCCAACCCCCGAACTCACCTCGTGTGAACTCACCCAGGTTACTGCAAGTAGCACTAACGTCTTACAAGAGGTAGAAGATATCTTGCTTGCCTCATCCCTTTTAGGTGTACACAAATCCGCTGTACGAATATTTACCGATATTTCGTGGGAATAACATCAAAATCGTTGTAAGAATCCGGAACCAAACACCAAGTGAACGTTCATACGCACCGTGCGGTCACATTATTTTAAGCTGCTTATTATCATTATATACTGTTCTTACGCTTACACGTACGTGGATATATTATACTTTGTTGGAATCCACTCGAATTCAGCTTTCTGGATATAACACTCTCGTTGTGGTGTTCGATAATACGAGCAAATTTGGATTCATCGTGATTTTCCCATATTGGATCTACGCGTTCAACGCTGTTATTACTCTTCAAGTCCTCAAAGGATTAACATCATCGGAAAGATCTTATTCTTCGCCATCGAGTGGTTATATTTTCAACAACCAAAGCGTATCGCAAGATTCAATTCTGATTTTGCTCTTATCCGTGATGACCGCTTTTTTGTCACGCTCACGATCTTCATCATCGATCGCTCGACAGAATCACTGCTTGTGCACACACCACTGAACAGTGCTGCTCACAACCCTGACCGGATGACCCCGATCAGAAAAAAATATCGTCGTGCAACCAAACATGTAAATGGTTTCCCGAAACTAACGTACAAGGAACAATTGCAAAAACGGCAACTCCCTACTTCCCTTCAATGAAGCCCTCGGAGTGATGTGATACTAACAGACAAATATTAAAAACATTTAAACATTAAAATTAAATTAAACATTAAAACATTTATTCGATTACCGCGAGCCACAATATACACGCAGCCACTCTGCTACACTATTCAATACGAGTCTGTTTCCTTTGATTTACACTCATCGATAACGCACTTCGCATCTCCATATTATGTGTATGCTGTTGTAGTATATTTACTTCAAGTATAGACACCATGGCTGTGGAGGGATATTGAACTACTTGAAGTACATACAATCATGATGGTCACATGGTACAAGGATTTAACATTCTACGATTGAGTGTCCAAACTCTGACTGCAAGATCTTTCACAGAGAAGTATACGAAGTGACCTCATCTTGACCTTTCGACTACTTCGTACCTAAAATCGTCCTCTCAATCATTTACTAATGCTCGGCACGGATGTGCAATCGTGCAGCATTTCTGTGCTGTACGGCTAGCATCGTGCTAAATTGATTGGCCAGAGTTAGTGAGCTGCATGCTGAAACACGCTGGAGCTCACTACCATTTCTATTTCCCCCCTCATATCTGTCTAAGCCTGGCAACTTGACAGTATCTTAGCCCACGTGCAGTCTCTGACTGTGCCTGAACCAGGCTTGTGCTTTCATACATTACTAATGCTCGAGGATCTTACACGAGCATGCATACGTCTAGAGAATTCAACCAACCCACATTCTCGATTGAATAGCTGCCGCAATTTTTCCCGTTAGAATCTGTTCCAGAGTAAACCATACGGTCAGTTTTCGAGTCGAAACACGAAGTAATTTGGTCAATTATCGGCTATGTGATTGCTCATATTAATTTGCGTGATGCTATATGCTTTAACCCCATATACCTCTTCATATTGTGGTCTACATTCAGCTGTCTGATTTTCTACAACAAATTTACTTATTTCTGATCATGTTGGTGATGTTAAAGATGATTGCATTATTTTTGATGAGGATATTTTGACTATGAGGTGGACGAGAAAGTTGTAGGTTGTTTTTGTTTAAAGTCAGATTTTTATTAATTAGTAGTATATGACGTTCGAAAAGCAGCACTGAAGCACACGACCGGTTTCGCGGTTATTGCCACTCATCAGGTATGCGTATCCATGACCTGAAATTCGAACGCCGTTCTGACTTTGTGCTAAACCCATTTATTTGCTATTTCGAGGATAAATCCTCATGTGCTTCCGTCCTGCTTTTCGAACGTCATATACTACTAATTAATAAAAATCTGACTTTAAACAAAAACTACTATCATGCTGTTGTTGGAATGTTGCAAAAATATTCCAAACAGTTACCGGTGCTACATTGCATCAACTGTGGGACTTAGATTAGTCCCCATATAAAGAAGCTAAATTTCAATTTGCAAATGAGGATTTATCCTCGAAATCGCAAAGTTGTAGGTTGTCAAGGTGACGATGATTTTTATAAGAGCACTGATGAAAAACGAAAATGTTGTATGCAATGTTGATGTGGAAAGTATTGACTGTAAGAATGTTAATGGAACCCAGATGCGTAAAGCGTGACAACACCATGCCCTCAATCATTTACAGGGAGGCATTTCGGAACTGCCCCCGGATTCCAGGCGAAATCCTCTGTTAGACAAGTTGGAAAAAACAACAGATTCGCAAAATAAGCATTTTTACCGCAAAAGCTTGAAAACGGTCGAAGCGCATTCTCCCACGACCACATGGTAAGAGCGACTTTCTTTTTAACCGACTTTTCACGTGAACACATTGTAATTACTGTCTGTGTATGTATGGAATACGTGTAAAGATTTTGCCTCATGGATTCCTTGTGAGGATCTTCATGAGTGTTGATTATTTTTCATATCAAGGGGCAAACACTCAGATTCTGTTATCGATATCATTATATTCAAGGTAATTATAGGTGTTTAGTGGGCTGAAATGCATTAAGTTTAACTATAACCATAGGGCGGTGAAATTTAAGGGGCACGTGAAGATTAACACGACCAACGATTAGATTACAGTGTATAAATTGTCTGGGAACGAATAATTCAATAAAAAAATCGTTTAATATAGTGTGCAACCCATGTCATTTAGATGATAAAACGGTAGAATATAAACTGTAAGAAGTAAACCAGACACGGATGAAATAAAAACACGTTGTGCAGTTTATACGACACTGCGGCACCACCAGCGTTTATCCATGTGTTCGATAGTTCCGCGTGTACCTTAGCAAGAAGTGTTTATGAAAGAGAAATGTTTTGTAAAATAGTATTATTAATATTATTATCATTATTTCACACAAGTCTTTACAGACGATGTGCCAACAAGTATACCATGAAAAAGGTACATGATGAAAGAAAAAAGAAAAAAGAGGGGATTTTTTGTCTGTCTGTTTACACATGCCGTTTTTGATCTTTGTTTGGTCTCTTTTGGAATAATGGAGGGGGGAGGGTCATTGATAAACGGGGACACAAGCACGGCAGGATTCTCGCCACTGGTTCATTTCTTTTGCCATCACAGTGAGTGTTATCAGCCACATATCTTCACGGTCCTTCGGACCCCACCCGGGTAAGCGCGATGTTCCCACGATGGCTAGTGGTGTTGTTAGACGCTTGAGGGTCTTCCGCCAGGTATTCCTTTGTCCGCCACGGCAACGTTTTCAATCAGGTCCAGCAAAAGCAAAAAGAGCTATGCGAGGAAGGCGTCGCTCATCCATACGGAGAACGTGCCCCAGCCATCTCAGCTGGCACATGGATATATGATCGGAGAGTGGCACAGAGCGATAGTATAGTATAGTATAAGGTCTTTATATTGTGGTGCTCACATCCCCGTCCTGTGCACACTATGATAGGTCTTTCTTATTTCATCTATAATTAATTCGAACAAATTCAGGTGAGTTATCCTTTATTCGTAAGGCTTAGTTCTAATGCCACCTTTCTTAAACAACAGAGACCGGGACTGCACAGCTATTATCGTTTACCTGAGGTTCGATTGGAAGGTTTTAAATGTTTTTTTATTGGATATGATTCTCAGATTCACAAGAATTTATTCTGATATGACACGACTTATTAGGAAGTCAAATGGTTACTCAGACTTGTGAGTCATCTACTTTAGACTGAATATGGCTTATCTAATGTTGGTTCAGGTTCTTCTAAAAATCCACTGAGTTGTCGTGACGGATTCAGATTGAATGCTTTCAGATAGCGCTTTGTTAAGACAGCGGTCCTCAACTCTTTTCATTCAAAAGTAAGATACTACAAGTCGATCAAGCTACAAAAACATGGTATTGTTGGAAAATTATATGAATGGATTCGTGATTTTTCGGGCCACAGATAAATCAGAGATAATGTTGGTGACCTATTATCGAAGCAAATCAGTTTAAATAGGGGTGTTCCGCGAGGATCGGTGCTTGGACCAACACAGATCGTGATATACATGAACGATTTACTAACACCAGATGACAGCAAGGTGGATCTGTTTGCATCAAAATATGGAGGTGAATCAGCAATGTTGAGAATTGTTGTTTGAAAGCATTTTACGACTTTCAGATCATGCAGATCGGCCACGATCTCGGCTTTTCCAACCTGTACAAACTCGGAGAATAAATCCTGGAGTAGGCATTGGAAGAAAATTTTCTTAGGTGTCTGGATTTTAGGTAATTTGAAAATCGTCTACAATATGAAGCTGTTTGCAATCGCGCGACTCAGCTGCTCGATCAGTTACGATGGATATTGAATTGGATTTCCCCCCAATGCTTATTTAATTATCCATTTCATAGAGTCTTATTCATTTTATTCACAAACACATATTTATATCTATAAATTTGTATATATACTTCAAATCTGTCGTTATTTTAAATTTAATTGCGTTCTTGCTCACAATCATACACTTCAAGTGAACTGAGACACTGTCAGGTTGTCCAGGCGTAGACAGTTATAAAAATGTCCGTGCAACTCGAGTGTGTTGTAACATGTAGCTCACTGTCTATGGCAAATAAATTTAGCACCGTGTTACCTGCGCGATACTGAAATACTGCACAATTACACACCATCATCATCACAGACAGCATTACATCGGTAGCACGTACCGAATGCTTAACTGCCATACAACCATGAAAAAGTAAAATCCTTAAAGATGGGGAAGGGTGGGACTTAAATAGCTATGGGTTCTATAGAAGAGTAAGCACAAACAAACTGGGAAGAGATGCCTACATCTCGAATGGAACATGCATTCAAACAAATTTCGCGACATCAGTATGACAGCTTCCTTGCGGCTTTCAATGTCATGCATCATAACAAGCTTTTCTCGTCACTCCGCTGGACAAGATACAAGGTAAAGCAAACACTCCAAGAAGATGCTTAGTGCAAGACCGCCATTGAACACGGTTTGGGGACAATGAACACAAAGCGGCAAAATTGACGTGATTTCACCCACTGAATAGGCTGTTAGACTGTCGCAATCATGTTTCAGACTATTATCTGTAACCGTATTACACCTGGGTATAGTGAGAAAATATGTTCACGCAATTTCTTCAAATGTGCAATTACGATAGGATCAAACGAAGAACCTCGCAAGACGATTAGATTGTCCAATACACTACGGCGGTCCGCTTATCAGGTTTACTGGAGTGAATTAGTTCGGTTGAAGACGAGTGCAAAACACGCATTGTACACCAATAATACGGAGTTACAACCGAGTCTCAGCTGTTATCGTTCTTTCAAGTTTGAGTCCGTGGTCTGTTTTGATGCCGATGGCTGGCCCACTCTTGGGTTAGATAGCACCGCAACCGGTACTGAACTGGTTTGTTCACTGAACGAATGAATATCACGAAGTCCGAACATTAAAAGAAACTCATATTATGCGATGGTGATCAATAATCATGTTTCAGACTATTATCTGTAACCGTATTACACCTGGGTATAGTGAGAAAATATGTTCACGCAATTTCTTCAAATGTGCAATTACGATAGGATCAAACGAAGAACCTCGCAAGACGATTAGATTGTCCAATACACTACGGCGGTCCGCTTATCAGGTTTACTGGAGTGAATTAGTTCGGTTGAAGACGAGTGCAAAACACGCATTGTACACCAATAATACGGAGTTACAACCGAGTCTCAGCTGTTATCGTTCTTTCAAGTTTGAGTCCGTGGTCTGTTTTGATGCCGATGGCTGGCCCACTCTTGGGTTAGATAGCACCGCAACCGGTACTGAACTGGTTTGTTCACTGAACGAATGAATATCACGAAGTCCGAACATTAAAAGAAACTCATATTATGCGATGGTGATCAATATTGCTCGATGCTTGATCGACGTTACTTTTACCGACTATATGAGACCTGTCCAACGTGACAGGAAACCAGTCTACATGAAATATGTGCATACACCCCGTACTCATAGCCAAGTTTTAAAAGCAGGCTTGTGATTTCATGCACCAAGTAATAACCAATGCAACAAAGGAATATGGTACAAATACACAGCACGTACCAGTAGCTCCCAAGAGGTGATCCTCTAAGTTGTGCATTCTTCAAATGAGTCATCAATATTTTCATAAAAAATAAAGTTTGAAAGTTAATTCATACTGATTGGAATAATAATAGATGTTGAAAAGGATTCAAGACAACACCTATACGTTTTTAAACACACCAATTTTCTTCACAGCCTGGCTGTTTCTCCCACAAAACAAATTCTGTGTTCATGTGGGGATGACGGGCATTGGATGATATGGGAATCAGAGACACTGCAAGCGCTGCTGCGAGTAAATTCCGAAGAAACATGGCTATCAGCAGTTGAGCTTCACCCTGCGAAATCCATGGTCGCTGCTGCTGGTGGAGATGGGATCGTGCGAGTACGTAATACGGAATGCTGATCACTCAAATTTTATTTTATTCCATTTCAATACTCATGAGTAGTTTGTAGTGAGCATTTTATTTGGTTGGGGCAAATCATGCGTCTCCAACGAAAAGGGTTCTAAGTGGTAATAATATATTTAATACTCTTACAGTAAATAAATGTAAATCTATTCTAATTAATAAAATGCTGTTCCGCTTTACATCAGTTTAATTACATTTGCGATATTGATTTTATCATATGAAATCTCAAATCCAGTGAATCTGTTCACCAACTGATCACAACAGCTTAAAGGACTTATGCTCACCTTCAGTTTTATAATCACGTGGCCGTGAAACTGTGGAGAAATTATTCTGCTGATTCGACCTTTTCGCACCGGGGTATGGGGTCACACACTTTCACTTGAGGGCTTACCGCTGTAATAAGTTGCCCGCACACAAAATTGAATTTTGTTTGCGAAAATGTACCTCGGTTTACCTGCTCATTGGTAGAAGTCCCTGATTAATAATTTGCAAATGAAAATAGTTGAAAGCGTACTTCAAAATTAACACAACACCTGTGGTTATGGTTGCCAAAAAATTTCAGCGGAATCTATCAGCAACTGTGAACATGTAATCCTCTTTGGAAAATCCGAATTGCAGCAAAACGCCAGCAACGTTCGCGGTCGGTTTATGCCTCGTTGCATTAGTAATGCTGAGATATGACTTCAATAATCACAGGCAGTTATTTGTGGCGCATTTCTGGTGTGTTTATTCAATATCGTATCATATGCCGGTGATGAAATTGGAGTAAATCCCGGTATTCTGAACAACGATGAAATAAAATATAAAAAATTATGTGCTAATAAACGAAGCCTAATTGATTGCCGCTGTTAAACAGGATTGTGCCAGCCAAATTTTGGATGACCAATCCACAATCTGGATTGAAGTCAACCAATCAAATCAATTGAAGCGACCGGTTTTGGGAGTATGCATATTCCTTACACTAACCAAAGCGTTTTTCTGGCTGATTGACTTCATAAGATGGAGAC
>JACCGJ010000724.1:26409-51678 GCA_013407085.1 Atriophallophorus winterbourni
TATTCTGCTAAGCTTGTGGTCTGCATTTGGTGCTCTTTTCAACCTCAGTCACAAATCTAGTAATCAGTATATCACCATCAGTGTCGCTAACGGTAAGATACTTGGTAATTAAATAATCTCTCTGTTCATGCTATTTGTAGTAAATTTGACGAATTCATCCAAAAACGAACGCTTTAAGTCGAATAAATTATGTCTGCTCCACAACCAGCAATTTTAGAACAAGGTCACCTTACGCACTCCTGCTAAATCAGTTTATACCGCTCGATACAAATATTTTCTATAGATTTCGGTCATGCGCAGTTAGCACCGTGCTAAATTGATTTCAAAAGGTACAGGGATGCAAGCGGGACGCACACTGGAGCTTCAAAGCCATTTCTCGTTTTCTCTTATATCTGTATCAACCTGGTCAACCCGAAAGTACCTTAGCCGACGCGTAGTCTCTGACTGTGTGGCACTTTGCTTGCATCCAGGCCATCTGTGCCATCGTAATAAAGAAAAGTTTTTCAAGTTCATGCAAATACATCCCGATCATTTCGCAAGCTTATAAGCAATGATCATGATTATCACAGCTGCTGTTTTACTCATGATGTATGATATAACCTGGATGCCCAATTCAAGCGGTATGCTTCTACGTACACGCTCGCAAAAATCTAAGGTGACAGTGACGCAGTTCTGACGCAAAATGCCACCCTATATTTCTCTATGTTGAGCGCTCATCTGGAACACAATTACTTAAAAATCATAGACTCGTTCTCTGTTTTTGAATTACATCACACTTAATATATTCAGGTTCCGACATGCCCATCTTTGTCAAAGGTTTTCAACCCAAGTAAAAGCTTAATGCTTCAACTTGGCAAGTATATTCCTTTAAACTGAAAGCTTGAAATGGCGACGAAGGGGAATAAAGTTGCAGTGCATTGAAATCGTTGAGCAACAAATACGTGTACGATTTGGAATGAATGTTTCGACGCTAGGAGCTGTAAAATAGATCCTGGAAGCACATCCCAAAGGAAACAGATACGTATTTTGTAACTCAAAGTATTTGAATAATGGTATTACATGATAAGGCATGGTGTGTAAGATGTTTTACTCCGAAGGCTTCTTTGGAAGTGGATGGGAAGTATTAGTTTTTACAATCGTTCCTATCACCTTCGTTGCTGGAAACTACTTACGAGTTTGGTTGCGCGATGGAATATTTTATCAAGCAATAGTATATCCTTTTTAACAATGGAGTACGAGCTCGTGATGCATGCTTCATGGTTGTAATTATGTAAGTTCCAGGTGAGAAGATTTTCAAAATCCGTCGTAGCATGCCTTGAAGCTTGGAAGCACGGTTGTTGATAACCTGACATTACACGGTATTCTTTAGGCTGCCGCATATCCAAACTTCAGGATCAAAACCTTCTGCCTAAAGTGATATTGCTGCTGGAATGGCTTGCATTTTGGAAAATGAACGGCAGCTTATTCCTTACCGACCCTTTATGAAGAGCATCTAAATCAATTTGCAGTTGTACACACTCCACATTAGATGTTATCCGGGTTCAAATTTTATTACCATCAGCAAAGAGAATCCACTCAAATTATTTCAATTCAATTTTAATGACCCAAACGCATATAGCTTTACAGAAAACCACCGAATAATATGAGAACTACGCATAATATAACAAAACATAAACAAGATTTTGTTGTTTACCGGCCAGTTCAAAAATCAGGTAAAAATTCAAATCGCAGAAATGATTTTCGTTGGGATAGTGGGGCGACACACCAGCCACTAGCTCTCTGTGTATGGCGAGTTTTGAAGCAAAATCTGATCTGCATATACAAAAGAACGTCATTTGATATGCTTGTTACGCACTTTATATTCATAACTCAATACAGTGATTTTGGGAACCATAAACCATTGAATCTCTTATACCGGAAACAGTTATGGTCGTTCCACGTGGACTCAGACTATCTCGAGGCGATCCAAGAGCAACCGGAACAAACTCCATCAGATGTTCCCAATCATTCTGAATCGAAAGATCTGTGTCGATTCTCCCATCACAGTGGGCCCGTGTGGTCCTTGTGTTGGCACTGGGATGGACAATATCTTGCGAGTGCTGGTATGGACGGGACGATTTGTGTTTGGGATTGTGCCATGCAGAGCAGGAGAGAACAACGTCAAGCTTGTCGAACATCCCTCCGACTACACCAGGGATCGGTCAATTCTATTCGGTTCTTGTCGTACGGGAATCTGCTGATTAGTGCCTCTAGTGATTCGACGGTTGCGTTGTGTGACTTGCGAACGGTGAGTTGAGTTTTCACGATGTTTAAACGTCCTATGCGTCGATCCTGGCTCCATTCAACGGCAACGGTAGTGGACTGATGTTGAGTAGTTAGTGAATTAGATTTTTTCTGGCAACACGCTTGTAGCTTTACTTTCATTAACATGTAAGCTTTACATCTGGTCGTTGAAGAACAAACTGCTGTTAAACTTTAACAAATGCAAGATCATGAATGTGGGGAATCGATTAGAGTTCACATATCATATAGGTTCGCATGTCCTTGAAAATTGCAGTGAAGAAAAAGAGTTTGGTGTCTGGATAGGCTCCAGTTTAAAAACCTCACTTTAAAGTAACAGTGCTTTTTAAAAAGCAACATGTGTCCTCAATCCACTCAAACGGGTATTTGGGAAATTTTCACCAAAGATATTCTCAAGGATCATGAATACATACTTGAGACCAGTCATAAAATACGGTGTGCAGTCATGGTCTCCGTGGCTCGAGAAAGATGTAGAAGTTATGCAGCGAATCTATCACCGTTCTACAAAACCCGTTCTTAGCATCTGAAACAAGCCTTATAAAAAAGGATAGCTCAACTGAATCTGTTCGACTTTCTCTATGGACGAATCAGAGGAGACATAATCCCACTTTAAAAAAAATTCCATACCCCGAACCATCCTTTACAGGATTTATTCACGCGAAGGGATACGATATATTATCGTACCAATGAATATGTGCTGCCGATACCCCATTCCCGCCTGAATTGTAGAATGTATTTTTATTCTGTTGGTGTCTGTTTTACTTGGAATAGCATACCTTCTACCGTTGCTCTTTCCACTAACTTATATGAATGTCAAACAAAATTAGACGAATTTTTATTGCAGTATTCGTTTTCCGAACACTTAAATACTGCTTAATTGAATTCCTTATCTTGTTTATACACTTGCATTTCAATTTTTACCATCCTCTGGTTGTTGTTAAGCTAATTGCTTTTTAGACGATTAACAACCTTGAACATATGTGCAGTCTTTCATAAATCGGGCTTGTACACATATATGCTTAAATTTAAACTGATAACTTTGAAAAGTTTGTATTCGACGACGATGAGAATTTTGCAAACATCACACAAGATACGGTAAATGTTACTAACGCACAAACCGAAGTTCCTATCAACCGGGTTCAAATTTTGCGGAAATGAACTTCATCCTATTTGTTTATCATGCACGAACTGTCTGGCGGCATAGTGATCGGAAGTTTACAATGGGAAACCACGATTTCTAAATGTTTCTTTGATTCCCAGTAATCAATGCGCTGCTGTGTACTGCCATTGTTAGCCTTCTACGGTCAATTCAAATCATGGTTTTTGCGTCAAAGCACACGTGGATCTTATCTTTTCAATGACTAAACAGACCGAATCGGGAGGAAAAACATTCCCACGGCGCTCACAGAAATAGACAGTACTTGGCCAATTTGAGGCAGTTGCAAGCTGCCTGTCTGATCTGCGTTCAACAGCCGAAAGCAGTTTCCGCCATTTCATTGCTCGAAGATGACGCTTCAATACTATGCCTTCTAGTGAGCGGTCAAAAGCAAGTTCTTCACAGATCGTAGCCGGAATGTCAAGAGCCATCATATCTCTCATGCAAGCATAACCGCACAGCACGTGCGGTCTGCCCAAAGGTTAACGTCGTGATTTTAACTCAACATAAAGTAGATCTTATGGAATAACAAACGGTTTTCCATTCTACACATGATCCAGCGAGCCTAAGCGGCCCAGTAGTAGTATACTGAACACACCATCTTGGGATGGTGAAGCTCAGAAGACAGCTTGGCTTAAGCAAACTGAACGAACTACAGTTTGAGCAGGCCGTGTTCATCGTCAGATTTGACTTGGTAGTGGTTTCTTAGCCTGAGACATATGGGTCAGTCATATAGTGGGGGGCGAAGTGCAATAGCGATGAGTGCGAGCGTGAAAATGATATGCAGAACACCACACACACAAGTAAAAATAGACTGAAGCAAACGTTTTCGAAATTTTGACGACGATCTTTACAAAATTTAACGTTCAACTTGTATCATGAGAACATCGAATGAACATCATCACACGAAGCCTAGAAAATTTATTGAACGGACGTAATCGCTAAGATAGGAACAAATTTTTCGCGTTTTTGATTCAGAGTAAAACCTGATAAATAAATAAATTATGTTCCAACCTATGTCTCTCTGTCATTCGGTTCAGTGATTTGATGCAATTGATTGTCTAATCAACCATTACAGGGTCTTTGCTCACATCGCCTTGAACATAACGAACCCGTTAACGATGCACTGATCAACCAACAAGGCACTCTGATCGCGTCAGCCGACAAAAATGGAACGGTTCGCCTCTGGGATTTACGCAAACTGGGAACCGATTTTCACAAAACACATTTTGGCCAATCAGACCAAGTGGACCAATGGGATTTGAGCATTTGTCAAGGTCACGACCTCGGCATAAATCAGCTGGCTTTCGATCCAACAGCTGATACGCTGGTTGCAGCCGGGTCCGATGCGTATATCTACCAAATTGAGCTTCACAATAGAAAGGTATTCGAGCGTTTATGCCAGAGAATTTACCAAAAAGATGGCATTGTCGATTGTATGCCAAAATCTTTCTCGTGCGGTTGTTTTGGAGTTGGAATGATGCATGACTGTATTATGTAAATTAAACATTGTGGCGCATTTGCACTGGAAGCAGGTTTCGATATATAAATGAGATAGTAAGCTATCCGTAGTGTAAAAAATATGTGATTTATCAATAATCGAAGTATGTTTGGGGCCGACTTAGCAGTCACAATTTCGCCAAAATGTTATCGTTCATCAGGAAGATTAATTTAGATTAGTGAAATAAAGGAAATTCTACTATTTGCTTGCATCCTATCTAGCTAAGACTAGCCATGAGATAATAGATTAGTTACATCAGGAGAAACTTATACCATTTATCAAAAGCGGTAACGCTAATAGATGTTGGTAGAATTTGTCTTTATGTTTGAGCAACATAAAACAATGTTGTGGGGCCTCTTTCTGTCGAAGTCGACAATGGATGTACATCACAAACACACCACAGTTTCATGCTCCGCAGCTTGTAAAAGCTTCACTTCGATAAGACCCTCCCTGCCAACGAAGTCGAATGCCTTCGTTAGATCAATAAAAGCATTGTATCATAGCATACGCTGTTCTTTTTTCTGTTTTTGCAGTTGTCTCAGGGAGAAGATCATGTATACTTTTGATCTTCTCCTGCTGAAGCCACATTGAGATTCGGAATAAACGCTATCAACTTCAACTTTCAACCGCATCTGTTGGCAAACTATTTGCCTACAATATTTAGAAGAGAAATTCATCAGTAATTGTTGCAGTCTCTTCTATCACTCTAATTCTTAAATAGCGTGATAATCTTGGTGTCTAGCATCGCTTGTGGGACGCTCCCATGACAGAAGTGAAGAAGCAATCGATGAAGTGCTTGTATTAGAGCTACTGTACAGTATACCAGGGGCTTTCCCACTTGCAAATCAGTCGGTTGCCCTATTGAGCTCAACAAGAGTAGGGGGAGAACATGCGGTAAAAGCGTGCTGTCCCTGGAGTAGAGAGAGGAGAAATGCTCTACCCCTCTTTCCATCAGCTGAGTTTTGTCGACAATCGCGTTAACAGATAGAGACTTAATGGGAGCTGTTTTAAGTTTGTTTAGACCAATGGTTCTTTTGATCCCATCATACATACCGTGAAAATTTCCAGTATCCGCAGCCTTTTGGATGCCGAGGCTAATTTCAGTCCAATAGTCTTTTGCACACAATCGAGCTGTCTGTGGGACCTTATCTAGCTCGTCTGAGAAGTCGCAAGTTTTCATCTGTTATAATACTTTTGAACTTCAGGAACACTGACTGTTTCTCGTTTAAAACAGTAGTCATCACAGAGACTTTCGCTTCGCACCAGTCGATCGTTCGAGCTTTCTTCGGACCATAAGTGGAAAAAGATACTCGGCGCAAGCAGTTTTTAAGCCATTCCAAATATTCTGAGTCCGAATATGGTGGACTTGTTTTGTTGAGCTCGGGTTTGAAAGCTTATTCAAACCGCAGCAAGATTACGCAACATGGCAAACGAATCAAAAGCAAACTATTGATTATAGAGACAAAAAGACTAGCGTCTTATTCTTTAAGCAAACGTATAGCTCGCGTGTACTATTTAATAATTTTAAACGGGGTTTCGGGCTTGAAAGTTAAATCGAGGCAAAATTCTTTTCGAATCAAGCTTGATGTAGCGATTAACATGCGAAAACTCTGTCAAACAATAAAAAAATTCAGCAAGTCTTGGTTCCTGACTTTTTAATCACATTTCACAATTAATTTCTCTACACAATTGCGAAAAATTTAAATTCATCTGAGCAGTACTCAAAATCATATAACGATACATCATCATTTGCTTTCGGTCGACAGATCACACCATACGAAGGTCACACGGAAGAAGTTCAATGTGCTGTGGTGGACCCGAATACGAATCGATTGTACACAGCAGGGAACGATGGACAAATTATCATGTGGCGTTGAAACGTTTTTTCACGAATCAATCATGTCTAACAAACACAATATTTTAGATTTTGTTTACATTGAATAAATGCATTGGCCTGTGTGGCAGTATCGTGTAATTCAAGGTATTTAATGGTTTAAAAATCGGTTTACTGACACTTAATCCCCAGACATTTAATCACCAAGTCACTTCATCCCCAGTAAATTAATCTTCAGTCAGTTAATCACCAGTTTGATAACTTCTGAAGAATGCAGAACACGCTCAAATGAATTTATTTAGCAGGAGAGATATGCAATTGATTTTAACGAACGTCAATCTTTTCGTAGTTGACTATCGCTGAATTGCTCGAGATGTCCTGGCGCATAGCTCAGCACACTTCTTCTGTTTAATATGAACCCCGGCACTTGCTTGAACAACAGAGGCCGTATGGTGTCGGCAATCCTTTCGCAAAACGTTAAGAAATGTCCACATGGTGGGATGTTGACAAGAAAAGGGTGACTGTAATGCATGATGCCAGCTTTCAACAGCATTATTCGTTCGGGCAACACCACTATTTGTGTCTTCCTACTTATTCCAGGTGGAAATATAGCTGGTGTAAAGTTTTCTCTTCTACCTCTAATTCGTCGACCTCGAACAAAGGTATGTTCGAAATAAGATAACAGTTCATTCAACCTCTCAATTTGAGGCATAGATTCGGCTAAAATCTCAAATGTGTCGACTACATCATTCAACGGTACAAAAGCCAACGTTGGTAGGCATCTAATCATGAGGCGTAAATCATCGTCTGATTCATAATCTTCTTTCATCCCTAGTTCACATATTTTTCGATGTATGACTTGGCATAGATGAAAATAACATCCAGTCACTCTTGCGGATGGGAAGTTTGAGCGAAATGCATTCATAGCTGCACTTTCGAAGTCAGTTAAAATGACCTGGTGCTGCTGGTAGAAAAGCGAAGGTACAACCTTGAACGTCCCATCAGCAAACCACATCTTGCTAAGAGACAATGCACCAACCAGGCTTCGATCACCGAAGATAAAAAAACTTGCATCGTCACTACGGTCTTTAGAATCATACAGCAAGACATCTCTGTATATATTTGGAACATCAAACATGGCGTAACTTTGGAGGGGCGGGAGAGTGCAGGTTGAGTCTTTCCTTCTTATACTGTTTCGATGCCTGTTGAGTGTCCGCAAGATAGCACTTTTTGAGGTAATGCCATTAGAGTACCTAATGGCAGACCAGATGTAACCGAAATCCGTGAGAGAGAGGGGGTTGCATTCATTTTAGCCACCACATTCTTCGCCAAAACTTTTTCTTTGTTGCATTCCTGATTGTGAAGTGCGACATTACGTAAGATATCATCGTTAGATGTCAGTAATCTCGCTCTACACTTGTGTGTGACAAACTTACTACATCTCCAATTAATATTGCCATTATTTGATTGCTTCTCGAACCAAAACTCGTTTCAGATTTAAATTAATGTTCTTCGACCTTTGCTACTTGTACCATATTCAAGATTCATTGCACACATTTAAATAACTTCTTATCTTGAATACCTTCCCTGGGAATTAAGTGTCGGTGATTAAGTGTCTGGCGATTAAGTGACCGGACACCTTAAAAAGCATTAAGCTAACAGCCTTAGGGCGAGGAATATTAAAATATGAATAGAGAAAAACACAGAGAAATGAAATTACAGAGACAGGAATCGAATGATTGGATAAAAATTCGTCCAATTTACTTTTAAATTTATATAAGTTCGTTGAGTGATTAATGGTACAAGGCAAACAGTTCCACCAAAAGTAGACAAGTCAGAATAAAATTACCACTACCGATCAGTTGAGAATGGGGCACCATCCGCGTATAATCGTGAGTCCGGTAGTTCCAACTGTCACATCGTGGCGCGTTATACGGTTACGAGATTGATGGAAAGCTTTCGAATTCTATATGAGGGCAATCAAACTCTAGTTAATTCATGTCGTCCTATTGTGCTACCGCAGCAAGACAAGACATCGGGGAACCAAATAGCATTCCTCGAATCTGTTCACAAAGCGTTTAATTAAATTTCAAATGCCTTTGGAGATAGCTCACCATAAACCCTCTGATGTGATGTGAAAGCACAAGCCTGATCCAGGCAAAATGCCGCACAATCAGAGATTGCACGCCGGCTGAGATACTGTCAAGTTTCCTAGGCCTGGACAGATATGACATAAGGAATAGAAAGAAAATATAAATGGTAGTGAGATTCCAGCGTGTTTCAGCATACAGCTCACTACCGGTGGCCAATCAATTTAACACAATGTTAGCCGCACAGCACAGAAATACTGCACGATTGCACATCCGTGCACCCTCTACAAACGATCGCGGACTCTTTGCATCATGAACCAAGCAAGAGCACAAGAAAAACAAAATAACCAACAAAGAAACATCCAAACAACTTCATGGTATACCGCATGCCGACACGACCAAAAGCCATCAACATATACCCATATCAAACAAGTTGAGCATTTATTTGTTTGGAACCACTGGAATGAAATTGTCCAACGCATCAATAGATATACGTGAGAGTTGTCTGAATCAATTTGGGTAAAACGTATGCCCGCATACAACGAATCCAGAATTCGGTGAAACCCGCGAATGAACAGACAAACGTCTCACAAATAACGGAACAAAGGCAAGCTCGATAGACGTTGTCTTCATTACCAGGCACCACACACGCGCTAAATTGATTGGCCAGATGTAGTGAGCTGCATGCCACAACAGGCTGGAGTCTCACCACCATTTCCTGTTCTTTTTTCTTCCTCATATCTGTCTAGGCCTGGGCAACCTGACAGCATCTTAGCCCACGTGCAATCTCTGACTGTGCGACACTTTGCCTGGATCAGGCTTGTGCTTTCATACCATACCATATCAACTAACCAGATGACGAAATGTTCGGCGTAAACCAATAGCCCAACAGCCTAAGCTACACATATTCCCTTCTAGCGCTCATCAGTAAAACATTGCCCTCATTATACAGACTAGCTGGTAGGTAGAATCAGTCCAAACAATCTGACACTGTTCCTTTATCGATTTTTTAATCAATAACAACGGTGCAAACTAATGCTTGTATTGTCGCGGCGTTCAGCAAGTGTTGTGGTATCACCGGAGTCAATATCGTGCGAAAACACTTGGAGAATTGCACAGCCAATTTTCAAAATCAATTCATAAACTCACATTACGGATATTAATCCATTGCCGCAAAAGGAAAAGCAAGTTTGAATACACGGATTGCGTTTATTTGGGTGGGGGAAAAACGGGCCACAGCACGGAACAGATTAAGATCAAGTTCATTGGGAAAATAGACGGGGAAGCAACGCGTGAGACAAAGGCAGCCGAAATAGTGATGAGACGCTAAAGTTGGATGGAACTAAGTCGTCTCCGACGCGGTCACGGTTCGATCTGCGGCGGGATCGATTTCGGCCGGGGTGTCGGATGGAGGAGTTGCCGAGGGTGGCGTATCACACGATAGCGAATGATCGCGGAGCTCAAACATACTGGAAGCGCGACCAGGAGTGGTGTATGCGTCTCCGGGAGCAGTGGACCCGATAGGGTGAGCAACGTTCGCAGGAATCGGTGCTTTGAGACGCCTTCGTCTGGGTGGATTGAAATAGGAGCAATAACAGCATCGAAAAGCTGGGAAAGAAGAAAGAATATAACAGGAAAGCACATTGGAGAAAAATATTCATGTTTGACTCATAGGAAAAAAACGTTCACCAACGATAAGCAGCGACGCATCAAAAGTACAAACGGATGCATGATTGAGGACAATGTTGAAGACAAGCATTAGTGAAAACAATTAACACCCATTTTCAACGGACGAATGTGTGTGCTTGTCGTGTGAAAACTAGCGCGATCGAACCGTGGTAAGACAGTATTAGAAACGTACTCACGTTAAAATGGTGATGCGGAGATGATGGACAGCAGATCAAGGCCACTTGTTGTAAACAGATTGGAGACCTGGGCGTCGGAACCGTGGAAATACGAGAACACAATTAACAAAGCATCGAGGGCACTTTGCCTAGGCTAGGCGGCGGATATATTTTTATTTGTTTTATGAACAAGGTAATGGGGAAGCCAATGTGACAATCCGTACCGAGTGATCCACGGTATTACCTGATCTTACTGTCTCCATGTGATGACGGCAAACAGTCAGAAACCGGTAGTGGTGTGTAAGTGCGGGGGGTGTGAGTACCGAAACATAAGACTAACTTATGTTATACGTCATTCATACCTATGGCCGTGTAATACAGTATGCATGTATGAAATCACAAGCCTGAATCCCGGACAAAAGGCGCAAAGTGATAGGCTACAAGTGGGCTAAGATAGTGTCAGCTTGCCCAGGCTAAGGCATATATAACAAATAAAAATAGCTTTGAGATATGCACCCACATTTCGTCTCAGTACCGGTATGGTATGAAAGCACGATCCTGATCCAGGCAAAGTGCCGCACAGTCAAAGACTGCACGTGGGCGATATTACTGTCAGTTTTCCCAGGCCTAGACAGATATGAGAAAGAAAATGGAAATGGTAGTGAGACTCCAGCGTGTTTCAGCATGCAGCTCACTACCGTTGGCCAATCAATTTAGCACGGCGTTAGCCGCACAGCACAGAAGTACTGCACGATTGCACATCCGTGCAGTACCGGTAGCAAATCAATGTAGCACGGTGTTACCTGCACAGTAGCAGAGTCCACTCAAACTACACACTAGAGTTCGGGACCCTGATAAGAGACGGAGTGTCACCCAGAATAGCAAATAATTTATTCAAACGAGTGGTAACTTCAGTCGAAATTGGGAACTAGGGTGCAAGCAATGACATGCAGACAAATCTCACACATTCTCAGTAGAACCAAGGTATATCATGATGTTTCGATAAAAAGCCGCTCCTCGATTTACCGCGTCTTGCACGAGTACCGGAAGCGTTCCATTTCTCGATAAAGACAAAAAACCCAGCTGTACCATAGTTGCATCAGGGCACGACTTTACAAAACAGCACTAAGATGAAGCAATCGAAGGCCTTGCTTTACACGGTGAAGAAGATAATAATAATAATAATAATAATAATCATCATCATCATCATCATCATCATCAGATACAGCATTACACCAGTAGCATGTACCGAATGCTTAACTGCCATACAACCATGAAAAAGTGAAATCCTAAAAGATGGGTTAGGGTGGACTTAAATCGCTACGGATTCTATAGAAGAGTAAGCACAAACAAACTGGGATGAGGTACCTACACCTCGAATATAACATTACCTCAATCAAGTTCAGCACACAGCTTCCTTGCGACTTTCACTGTCATGCATCATAGCAAGCTTTCCTCGTCACACCACTTGATAACATAAAACGTTGAGCAAACACTCCAAGATGCTTGGTGCAAGACCTTCAGTAAACACGGTTTCCGGGACATATCCTGAAAGGTAACTACGTGGATGTTCCGACATGTTCAGCACGGTCTTTTCTGAGGCTGAGATTGACTGGCCAAGAGTTGTTAAGAGTGGAAGGGAAAGGGTTAGAAACAGTTTGAAGAGTATGGCCAGCATTAGCTTGTTCTGGCTAACACGCCCTGCTGTATGCAGCAGCAGCAGCAGGACGGCCGATGCACTATGAAGTTGGGTTTAGTAGTTATAGTCATGGTTTTATGCGGGCTGGGATACTGGCCATGCGTAGACAGCAAAACAATTAGGGTTCTCGACTAAAGACATTGGTTAAAAAACATGACCCAAAAGAGAGCGGGTTGGATTGAGACCATGTTCGTCTGACCTCTATTCTTGGACTTTCCTGGTACGAGTGGCTCTGAAGGTGTCCGGAGAGCACCACCCAGCGTAGCCTAATGGGTAATGGAGGTACACAAACCACGTTAAGGTCTAATCTCAGCGCGATGGAAGAAAGATAAAAGATCGGTATTTCATTCAGGATAGAGAAATGCGAGATATTTGCGGAAATTGGGCACGAGATTAAGCGTTCGTAGGTTTACGATACTAGGTACAGAACTGGAAAGATTTCAGCGACCGAATTCTTTACGGATATCGCTTGCTTATAATATAACCCAACGGATCTGGCCACAAATGTATGATATGAAAAAGGCACTAGCCTGATTCTGGCAGTGCCTCAAGGTCAGAGATTGCACGATACTTGAAAAATTCTGCGAAGTTGCCCAGGCCTATACAGAAATGAAACGGAAAATACAAATAGGAATGCTAGTTTGACCGTGCAAAATTGATTGGACACCGGTAGTGTACTTCCTGCTGAAACATGCTGGAGTCTCACTGCCATTTCTCCATTTTTATATCTGTCTAGGCCTGGGCAACCTGACAGTATCTTCGCCCACAATTGCAGTCTCTGATTGTACGGCACTTTGCCTGGATCAGACATACATACTTCTTCTGTATCATGGTTGTATGACGATTAAGCTTTCGGTGGTGATGATAGCAATCAACGCTAAACTTAAACCCAGCTGCGTTAGAACTTTATAAAAGTAACAAGATAAATATTGTCACACATACATGCAACCAAGCGTACTTGGACCAGGGTGTACAAGCTTGTGTACAGGCGCAAAGTGTCGCACAGTCAGTCACGAGAAAATGTTCATGAAACATCAACGTGCAGCTCAGTAGCTTTGACCAGATGCGCAGATCAACAAACAACTCAACCGACCAAGGTGAACATACCCAAATATTCGAATTCTTCCTTCAATGCCATCCCATTATGACCGGCGCATTCAGTGCAAATCAGCGCGAATCTTTTGTCTGGACCATCGCCCACCAAAGCGTCCAAGATCCGATCGAGTACCGTGCGTTCTCGTGGCAAAATCGGTCTGGGCAAACGAGGCTGTGTGGGGTTCGCCATTCGTACGATCGGTGTTCGTGAATCGGTGTAGTCTGCATCATGATCTGTCAAAGGCAATGCAACAATAAGTGAAATGGACGAAAGAAAGACAGAATGAGTATGGATCCTGTATGCAGTCTCAGGACATTTGAGAGAAAACTGGTGGCCACACAAGGAATAAACAAACGCAGTGACAAACTGGCATTGTAATGGCCCATGGACAGTTGATCGAAAGCGAGTAGAAGGCTGAAAGGGCATAAGTTTGTCTCATCCTCTCCATCAGCTGTCTGCATGAAGTCAGGTTGAGATAAATTGTACAATCTAATCAATTGCTCATAGGTTACGAGTGTCAGGTTATTGAGGTCTAGACACACGTAGGAAAATGTAAAAGGCACTCAGATTGAGTATGCTATCAGATGTTTAGAACATTTGCTTGAATGCGTGTTTGGTTAAAGCTGTAGAAAGCTAACAGAGTGTGTTCGTATAACATGCAGGTTCAGCAACGTTTAAGATCACATCGTTCCTCACCTTATTAGGATTCTGTCGGGTCATGGTTGTATGGTAGTTGGGTCCTCGGGATTTGCTCATAATCTAATGATAATGAGGGTGGTGAATAAGTTCTGATACATTGGCTGTCATCAGTACTGAGCTGTACGCGAAGGTACGTTAAGGTCTCACTTTGTTTATCTTACATCAGTCTATGGCTGGGTAACATGACAGTATTCTGACACATTGATCAAGATCAGGCCTGTAATTTCATATATACACAGATACATACAACACCCGTTGCAATCAATTGACACGGCGGCACCCGACAGGGCCAAAGTATTTGGTTATCATAAACCTGAGCGATCAAAAAATTTCGAGACAGGAAAGTGAGAGGATATTAGGCCAAGGAAGTGCACTAGAAAGTCGAGTCGAGAAAGTCTCGATTTGGGTTATACTGATGATATAGTTCTGGTCTTCAGCTCGTAAACAGATGTACAGGCGATACTAAATAAGCTAGCTATTATTGTGTCCTCATTTGGAATGCATTTTGCAGCATTTAATTGCAGTGCTTTATTGCAGGACACCTATATATCAAACAGCATTGTATTACATGATAATCAAGCGCTTGAAACTGTCGATAGTTTAACGTATCTCAATAATTGTGCATCGTTGGATGACGAAGTCTCGGCGCGCATTTCTAAGAAAACCGTAGCATTCCACAATCTACGTCAACTCTTGCGTAAGATAGGACCGCCACTATTACTCAAAGGTAGCATCGATAAAGCGACAGTTTGGGTTGTATTACTAGATGGGTTCGAAACTTGGACCTTATGTAAAGAGCACATTCGGCGTATCCAAGTATTTGACAGCCGATGTCACCATGACATTTGAGGAGTTAGCTGTTCCCATCGCATACGAAATAAACTCGTAGATAGTAATGTTGACATGACCAAACAGTCACATGGCATAGGAAGCTATACACAATTACTAGTGACATCTGTAAATTCACTGCAGCACGTCTTCCAGGTTGAGGTCCCCAGGATCACATAACACAGGTATGGTGTGGTATGAAAGCACAAGCCAGATCCAGGCAAAGTGCAGCACAGTCAGAGACTGCACGTGGGCTAAGATACTGTCAGGTTGCTCAGGCCTAGACAGATATGAGGGGGGAAATAGAAATGGTAGTGGGACTCCAGCGTGCTTCAGCATGCAGCTCACCACCGGTGGCCAATCAATTTAGCACGGTGTTAGCCGCAAAGCACAGAAATGCTGGACGATTGCACAATCATGCACAACATAACACATTGGTTAGTTATACCTAAGGACATGTTCCAAAACCGTGTTCACTGGAGGGCTTGCACTAAGCATCTTCGTAGAGTGTTTAATTAAATTTGTATGTTGTCAAGTGGAAAGACGAAGATAGCTCGTTAGGATGCATGGGAGCGAAAGCCGTAAGGAAGCCGTCGTGCTGATGTCGCTTTACTCGTTTACAAAACTTGATTGAATGCATGGTCTATTAGAAGTGTAGGCAGCTCATCACAGTTTGTTTGTGTTCATTCTTCTATAGAATCCGTAGTTAAGCCCCAGCCTTCCCCATCTTTTAGGACTTTAGGACATTGATACGAACCAATACAGTAAGCACAATCCAGAAGAGCTCAAAGTCGATTTACCTCAAGAACATAAAATATGGCATTCGCGACAAAGTGATTTTTATTTAGAGGAGGGCAATGAATCGCTTTACTTAATGCTTTTTGTAAAAATCTCCAGCGACCTGAGATTAAAGTTAGAACACGAAAAATCGTCAGGCATTTACGTGTCACCATTGCAGATAGCTTAATTCGGACTCATAATCCTGACACTCACCGAAGTACGTAGGTGCACTTGGCATCAGATTTAAACTGTTTTCTTACTCTACACCCTCATGTATCTTACTACATCTTTTGCACTGTTTTGTGATTTTTTCCACATTCCTTTCTAAAGACCATGCGACAAGACGCTGCATCGAATTATTTCGCGCACAAGCACTGTCTCCTACGAAAGCATATTGGGAACCACACATTTTTATTTTGATAGATTTAGTAATAATACCTTCGCAGGTAATTCCCACCGAATTCACGGAAATATGTATGTTTGGATGTATGAAATCATAAGTGTAATCCAGGTGATTTGATGCATAGTTATAAACTGCACGTCAGCTAAAATATTGTCAGGATGACCAGGCTTGAAAATAGAAATAAAATTGCAGCTCACTACCGGCAGCAAATCAATTTAGCACGGTAATGGCCGTACATTACAGATGTACGATTGCACCGCCGTCCACGAAGAAATAGCTAAACCTCCATATTTTTATGCAACTCGATCGAAATATGCATGCATGCATGAGAGCACAAGACTGATTTAGGCAAAGTACCGCACAGTCAGAGACTGCACGTGGGCTAAGATGTATGTATGTATGTATGAAAGCACAAGCCTGATAAAGGCAAAGTGTCGCACAGTCAGAGACTGCATGTGGGCTAAGATACCGTCAGGTTTCCCAGGCCTAGACAGATAGGAGAAACAAAATAGAAATGGGAATGAGATTCCAGTGTGTTTCGGCATGCAGTTCACTACCGGTGACTAATCAATTTAGCACGGTGTAAGCCGCACAGCACATAAGTACTGCACGATTGCACATCCGTGCAATACAAATTTATTATATTGCAAACACAAAAAATACAGTATCAGCTTTCCTTTCACCCGTTTCACCTCAAAATATCTCTGTCTAGAGAATGCAGTCATTGAACAATTCAGACTACATTTATTTCACTGATATTCTGTGTTATATATCACTGTAACGTGTCCGTGATTGTGTAACGTTTTTTGTATCGAATATTATCATAGAGCTGAGATTTTGAATAGTTAAAAAACAAATCATTTGCATTCTTCATCAACAGCACTAAAAAATACACCAATAGCAACTAGTGGTACTTAACCGCTAACTAACTAACTAGACGGAAAGAATATGTTCTTAAAGGTTACGAAAGAATATTCAAAAAACAGAGAGATGGTGTGCATTCACCTTGAATCAAATACGAATTCAACCAAGTTTTGTGGATGAGTAGAGCGAAACCAAAGTTGTGAGCAATGTAGATAAATGCAATCCAAAATACACACAAATGACTTTATTCGTTATTCCTTCACGTTAATCAGAGTCTTAAAAATCTGACAAAAATACAACAAAAGGCAGAAGTCAGATAGAGGAACCATCTAGATATAGTCTCTGGAACTGCCACACTCGGACTGATTCCCGTTTTTACGTCAGTGCATTTATAAACGTTTTATCAATTTACGTGTGCAACCGTGTAGTTCTTTCGTGATGCACCCGTAACGCTGTGGCGTATTGATTTACCGCTAACACTAGGCTTTATGCGTGACCACACTGAAGTTCGGATGCCATTTTCCCTTCTTCAATCCAAACAGTTATCGGTACTGTATTCCACTGACTGTGGGACTTAGCTTAGTCACCACATGGCAGCTAAATTTCTATTTGCAAATGAGGATTTATCATTAAATTCGCAAATAATTGGGTTTAGTACAAAATCAGAAGGACGATCGAATGTCAGGTCATGGATACGCATACCTGATGAGCGACAATAACCGCAAAAGCCGTTGTGTGCTTTTGTCCTACTTATCAAACGCAATATACTACTTATTAACAAAATCTGACTCTAAACAAAAATCAACCTTCTTTAATCTGTCTAGGCCTGGAACAAATAACATTATTCTTGCCTAAGTACAGTCTATGACTGTGCAACATTTTGCCTGACATCAGGTTTGTGATATCATATATACATAGTATCTTACCTGATATTAGAATGTCCAAAGCAAAAAGGGACACTGCAACACTTACCTTTGGTCTGTAAAGCGCTATGGGGAGCAGGTGTCATTCGACTATCCCCGTTAGGCACGCGATGTGTTGACTTCCATTCGGAAGTTGGCCGTGGAGTTTTTCGCGAAGTCTTTGGAGTCTGTGTTACATCACGTTCCTAACAAGAGAGTCAACAATAGGTCATCGGGTATTCCTTACCAAAGCGGACAAACGAGCAAACATCAACGGGTCAAAACGTTTCAATATTTGTTGTGCTTTGTTGAAAGTTTCATTTTCCATCACTTCCTCCAACTAAGAAGCTCGATAATGTTGCGCAAATGACTAACCAGTCGTTGCTTCTCTTCTCTCAAGGATTTAAGTCTCTCATCTGCTCGCGAGATGCTTCGCAGAAAATAGGCATGAAAGCCCCATTTGAGGCCACTGACTCTGAAGCAAAGAATGCTGAAATCAAAGTGGTAATTTACATCGAGGGATAGACTAAGAATGATGTCCAAAGAACAGCTTTCCCGGATTGTGTGGACGGCCAGCAATAGTAGTAGACGAATATAAATATCATTCCAAACAATATGAAGGAATATAACAATAGACGAAAAACGAAGCGTTTTTCAGTGTCGATACTAGAAGTCTTGGTTGATTCCAGATTGAGTATATCCTGAACGGAATGCAGCATGAGAAAGCGGGAGAGGAGCATACATTTTCAATTGCTTCCAATTGTTCCAATATCGTTTTTGCTTGGCGCTTTCAAATGGTTAGAAAAGGGATGGAAAATACTCACCTTGAAAAGACGTTTAATCCACAATGGAAATTGCATTATAGCGTGATCAGATAGTACGAAGCATAAGAAGCAGAGTGGATTTTAACCTGAAAATTAGATTCAATTATACGAATGATGGCAACAAACATATCAACTTTCTATAACCAAATAAAATTGAGCCGATCTGGGGATGGTATGGTATGATGGTATGAAAGCACAAACCTGATCCAGGCAAAGTGCCGCACAGTCAGAGACTGTACGAGGGCTAAGATACTGTCAGGTTGCCCAGGCCTAGACAGGTATGAGTAAGAAAAAAGAACAGGAAATGGCAGTGAGACTCCAGCCCGTTTCAGCATGTAGCTCACTACCTCTGACCAATCAATTTAGCACGGTGTTAGCTGCACAGCACAAAGTACTGCACAATTGCAAATCCGTGCACGATCTGGGGATGAACCCGGATTTGGTAAACAAAGTAATTTTAAAACGGATGAAGTTTCAACAAAAGATGAACGTCAATAGTTGAATTCATCATCATCATCAAAGACAGCAATACACCGGTAGCACGTACCGAATGCTTAACTGCCATACAACCATGAAAAAGTAAAATCCTAAAAGATGGGGAAGGGTGGGACTTAAATTGCTACGGCTTCTATAGAACAGTAAGCACAAACAAACTGGGAAGAGGTGCCTACACCTCGAATGGAACATGCATTCAAACAAGTTTCGTGAACGAGTAGAGCAACATCAAGCACGGCAGCTTCCTTGCGGCCTTCACTGTCATGCATCATAACAAGCTTTTCTCGTCACTCCGCTTGACAACATACAAGGTTAAGCAACACTCCAAGAAGATGCTTAGGTGCAAGACCGCCATTGAACACGGTTTCGGGACATATCCTGAAGCGTAACTAACCATTGCGATATATGATCGCGGGGACACCAGCCTGGAAGACGCGCTGCGCCTACTTTGGAAAGGTTACTAGTAAGAATTTTTAGCTGCCTATGCCATGTGACGGTTTGGCCACCCCGAGATTTACGCCAATCAGGATGTGGCGTCGCAAAAAGAATCTGTTTCGGAAGTCGTTGGTCCGGCATCCGTAAAACGTGACCCAACCAGCGTAACCTATGCAAGTTGATCTGCTTCTCTATATCGACATTACTACCAAACAACTTATTTCGGAGAGCATCGGTGCGCATACGATTGTAACAGCTAACTCCTAGAATGCTGCGGAGACACCGGTTGTCAAATACTTGGAGACGCTGAATGTGTTCTTTACGTAAGGTCCAGGTTTCGCACCCATACAGTAACACAGCCCGCACTGTCGCTTTATAGACTCTACCATTGAGTAGCAGAGACAGTCCTTTCTGACGCCAGAGGTGACCTAGGTTGCGGAATGCTACGGTCGCTTTAGAAATGCGTGCCGAGACCTCGTTATCTAACGATGCAGAATTATTGATACAACTACCGAGATACGTAAAACGATCCACAATTTCAAGCGCCTGATTGTCAAGTAATAAAGCCCTGTTCGATAAGTCGATGTCCTGCAGAAGAACACTGCACTTAGAGGGCGCAAAACGCATTCCAAATGCGGGCACAATACTAGATAGCTTGTTCAGTATCGCCTGTGCATCTGTGTATGAGTCGAAGAGCAGAACTATGTCATCAGCATAATCCAAGTCGAGAAGCTTGACGCCTGGCATTATGTGAACTCCGAAGGCTGGAGCACCGTCGCTGCATAATTCCATGATAGCATCAATTACGAAATTGAACAAAAACGGAGAAATCGGACATCCTTGTCGGACGCCACTTGTAGTGTTGAATTTGGGAGAAAGTTCGTTGTAAACCTTAACGCATCCGGATGTATGAGCATAAAGTGCGCGTAGTATGTTGACATACTTATGCGGAACGCCTTTGCACAGCAAGGTCTTAAACAGGACATTTCGATCGACTGAATCAAATGCTCCTTTGAAGTCTAAAAAGATGGCTATTGTCGGCTGTCGATAGGTGTGCCGCAGTTCTAATATCCGTCGAAGAGTAAAAATGTGGTCGACACAGCCTCTGCCAGGCCGGAAGCCAGCTTGCTGCTCACGGATCTGTGATTCCCTATGCGATGTTAATCTTCGAAGACATATGGACGCTAATAATCTCGTAATGATGGGAGTGAGACTTATCCCACGGTGATTAGAGCATGAGCTTCGCAAACCTTTTTTAATATAGGTATGATAACTGATTCGCCCCAACTTGGAGGGACGGATTCTGACATCCACACTTCACGGAGGAGATCTCCTAATGTGCTGATTAGTACTTGGCCACCTTCTTTGAACAAAACAGGCGGTATGTCATCGGGGCCAGCAGCTTTGAATCGTTTCATGGATTCGATACATGCTTTAATTTCTAAATCATTAGGGGGATCTACGCTAACAGGCCAAGGATCACACTGCCTCAAGTGAGGGAATGATTCTGTTGCAGGCGACCAGCTGAATTGTTCTTCAAAATGTTCGGCCCAGCGTGACAGGCGGCGATTCTTATTAGTGATAAGAGTACCGTCTAATTCCGCTATAGTCTCACTCACTCCTTGTTTCGTAGGCCCAGTCGATCGAATAAGTTGGAAGAGTTTTCGTACGTTACCCGCATTATTTGCTATTTTCATTTCTTCGACCTTATTTAGCCACCACCTTTCTCTGTCTAGTCTTAGGCTCCGTTTAAGTTCATTCCTCACGCGTCTACGCTCTGTGTTGTGTCCAGGACCATGAGGTATTTCGCGTTGCTGGTCAAGAATTTCTGTAGAGCGCAGTGAAATCCAGTGGGACTTTTGGGTTGGTTGTGCAGTCTAACAGGCTGTTATTGCGGCGGCTCGCATAATCCCTGCTACTTTGTTCCACCTTTCATCGGTAGTTGCATACTGGGCAACTGGGAGTGAGTTACTCAAGGTGGTTCTATAAATGTCTTGAACTGCAGGCTGAAAGAATTTTTCGACAGCAATGCGTTTCCCATTCGAGGGCTTCGTACCGGAGAACTTTAACGAGAACCTACATCGCACAAGAGCATGATCTGAATCTACACAGGTATTCCAAAAAGAGCGGCAGTCCTCAATGCAACCTCTCCAGCGAGCACTTATGGCGATATGGTCGATTTGGGCCGAATGTTGGCTTCCATCCGGCGAGCGCCATGTGGCACATTGACATCTTTTATGGCGAAAGGAGGTGCTGCTAATGAATAATCGAGATTGTGCACAGAATTGCATAAACCGTTCACCATTATCTGTGCGTTGGCTTTCAAGACCAAAAATGCCACCTAATTGTGATTCAGATGTATCTAAGCGACCTAGTCTGGCATTCATATCTCCTGCTAAGACAACAATATCGGAGCTTTTTGCACGTCGCAAAAGAGCATAAAGATCGTCATAGAAGGCGTTCTTCTCGTCGTCGGAATTGGTGTTAGTTGGAGCGTAAGTTGCTACAATAAACAAGCATCTCTGATTAGAAGATTTTGAGTTTGGTCTAATATTAGTGGCTAGTCTAACTGCGCACATCCTGCTATTACAAGGAATCCAATCGATTAGACAGGATTCGGCGCGCGAATTCAGCACTATACCAACACCCGCCTGTCCTGAAAGGGCAGCTACAGAATCACCAGAGCAGAGCAAAAAGTAACGAGTTGAAAGGTTTGGGGCAGTAAGTTCGGTAATTATAGACGGATCATATAAGCGCGTTTCCGATAAACAGCAAACATCAATAGATAGACTATCTAAGGTAAGAGCCAGTGCAGCTTGCTGGCCTATTTGTCTCAGAGTCCTGACATTCATGGCTCCGATGTGAGCAGAGGTCCGTGGTTTAAGAAAGTGATCTGTAGATTCGCAAACAGAAAATCTTCTTTTCTAAAGCTGGGATTGACAGACGGAGAGTTGTTAAGAGTGGATGGGGGAGGGGAAGGGTGGGAAACAGTTTGAAGAGCAGGGCTTGTTTTCGCTTACCCGCCCTGCTGTATGCAGCAGGTAAGGCGACCCTGTTTATCGTGCGCGACGGCCGATGCACTATGGAGTTGGTTTTCGTAGTAATAGTCATGGTCCTGGTTGTATGCGGGCTGGGATACTGCCAGGTCGCCCATGCCTAGACAGGAGAACAATTAGGGTTCTCGACCAAAGCCAAGGACGGTCCCAAGCCCGTCTGAGAAAGGAGGAGGGTTGGGCTTAGGGCTAGCAACCCTATCCCGTAAAACCTACATTGCTACGGAAACGATGACAACAGATCCGTGGTTCGGTCATGTCTGCAGGATGGATCCCAGTTCGCATACGAACGTAGCCATGCACTGGCATCCGCAAGGTAAACGAAAAAGGGGACGGCCCAAGGAAACTTGGCGCAGAACGTTGGAACGCGAACTACATGCACAAGGATTCACGGTGCAAACGGCAACGGAAGCAGCGACAGACCGGAACCACTGGCGTGAAGTTGTCTTCGCCTCATGTGCCACCTGGCACGGAGAGGACTGAATGAAATGAATGAATGACCAAAGCCTTTGGCTAAAAGCCTGACCCACAAGGCAGCGGGTTAGGTTGAGACCGTGTTCGTATGACCTCTATCCATTGACCTTCCTGGTATGAGTGACTCTGAAGGTGCTCGGAGAGCACCACCCAGCATAGCTCAATGGGTCATAGAGGTACACAAACCATCGCACCACGTTAAGGTCCAGTCTCAGCGCGATGGCAATAGTTGAATTACGATAGAGAAAGAATTATAAGGAAATGCAAATGCTCGGGCTGTTCTTTATTTATTTGGTAAGATGCACCACCTGAGAGGGTCATTTTACAACGAAAAATTTCATTTTTCTTGCAAGAGAATGAAAGGAAGAAGGATGAGAGCTTTCGTAAAAACATCAATTCAGCCATTTTTCTAAACGAGTAACCTGAACAATCTTATGATTTTCGGCTAACCGGCTATAGAATTCGTAGCCATGTAAGCCCCCTTCCCCCTACTTTAGGATATTACTTATTTTCGTGGTTATATGACAGTTAACCATTCGGCACACGCTACCGGTGGAATGCTGTATCTGACGGTGATGAATCGAACAAAATTCAGGAGTTCCAGTCACTAGCGTTCTATCAAGTCTTTACAAAACCATACTGGATCTAATCGTAGATATTTTAATTGCGAAGTAACAATTCAATTAGAAGAAGCTTCAAAATCTGGATTTGTGTGTATTGGGTTATCGGGCTCCGAACTGGAAATTTCCAGAAAAGGGCGTATGAACCGCTTTGTCGGTCACCGGCCACCGATAGGTGCGAACCTCTCTCGCTCCACTGCCTTGTGGGTAAAGGCTCGGGGTGGGACCCCCTAAACGAAATCTCCCCTACTTCGGTGTAGGCAACCGGGTAGTATCATGCCTACGTTCAACGATGCCGATGACAACGCTTTGTACCCCCCTTCTCGCTTTGTACATCTCATTGTATATGTTAAACGGCACTATATCTGTATCAGATTGTGAAAATATAATAATAAATAATGAGTATTGGCTCCTCCAGCTTTATACACCTGTTGTCAAAATGACCGGCGATGGAATCTCGTTATGATGAACGACGATGAAGGGTGCAAAGAAGCTCCACTCTAACACAAAACTTGAGTGAATGCGAGTTTGATTCATAGTGGAAATGGTGTTATTATGGATTAGTCAACACAGGCACTCCAACTTTCGGAGTGCATATTCGGTCGTTTACTTCTATTTTTGGAGTAGGCCTGGGCAATTTGACAGTATATTAGCCCACGAGCAGTCTCTGACGATGCGGAATTTCGCCTGGATCTTAACGTGATGCGATGGTTTGTGTACCTTCATGAACCATTGAGCTATACTGGGTGGTGTCTTTTGGTGCCAGCAGAGTTACTCATACCAGGAAGGTCGATTGACAGATGTCACGCAAACGCAGTCTCAACCAACTGCCTTGTGGTTCAGGCTTTTTAGCCAAAGGTTCCTGGTGGGGCGACCTAAGCCAACCCCCTACTTTGGCGTGGGCAACCGGGTAGTATCACGCCCAAAAGCAATTATGAAAACACGGATAAAAATGAAGGAGCTCCCGTCCTCTCATGCTCACAATGCTTTCAATGATCTCACACTGCATGCAAAATTTTTAGGTAACTGTTTTCAACTTGAAGTACAGGTTGTTCATTGGTCTCCAAATTTAGCCAATTCGAACATTTTTGCCTGCTTCGAATGCCTCTAGTGTTCTTCCGCCAACGCGTACAATTCAAATGAGCGGCGTTTAATGTACGGACTTTAGGTAGCATCGGACAACGGGCACCCTTGGTTCGCACAATTGATAGCCTCGATGTCGATGTATGTTGTTTGTCGGAAACACGCATGCATAAGTATAGCTCGGTTACGTAGACACTTTTCCAGACACTTTTCTCTGTGTACATTCGTCCTCTGTTGGAATATGGGCTACCTGTTGCATTTCCTCAGTCCAAAGGCGAATGCGACTCC
>JACCGJ010000725.1:4496-61324 GCA_013407085.1 Atriophallophorus winterbourni
TAGCCATTCACTGGCTTCCGCAAGGTAAACGAAAAAGGGGACAGCCCAAGGAGACTTGGCGCAGAACGTTGGAACGCGAACTACATGCACAAGGATTCACAGTGCAGACGGCAACGGAAGCAGCGGCAGACCGGAACCACTAGCGTGGGGTTGTCGTCGCCTCATGTGCCTCCCGGCACGGAGAGGACTGAGTGAGCGAGTTAGTGTTTCCAAATCTATTACCGTGATTCGAGAACAGCCTGCCTTATGACAGAAAATTTTTAAAACAGGTGATTTTAAGGTAGTTCCATATTTTGATAGGCATAAGCGCTTGTACTTTGTTATGCGACACTATCAAAGTCAAGGTCGCATGACCGCTTTGATCAAACCAATCAGCCTGATGCATTAAATCGATTAACTCAGGTTTAGATCACGTGACATCTATAATTTGAATGAACAGTGAAACGAAAATAACGTGAAGAAAAAATGTCACGAGTGAGACGAAACGGACGGAAATTGTTGTGCATGCGTGACGTTTAATTTTAATCCGTCGTTTCACGACATTCAAGGTTCTCGTCGCATGATTTCCGTGTTTCAAAATCGAAAATTTAACATTATCAGCGTGAAATGTGCCGAATTATGCAATCGATTGTTTAGCCAACCATTAATTCCATTGAGAAGAACAATGAGAGTCGAAATTATGGGAGATTGAAATTCAGGTTGAAGTTTTGTAGATGTGAAATTCTCTAATTTAACTTGACGTTCCAAATAGGTTTCCGAATATACGCTTTAATCCCAGTGGGAATTAAACACAGAAATCGGATTAAAAATGGTCGCGTATCATCTAGTAATCTAAACAGGTTCTATTTTCACCGATGACATGAAAATTTTATTATCGATCTGATCCACAAGAACCACGCACCACCACTAGCAGATTTTGTCGTCATTTCCGATTGGCCAATGATAAATAAGGCATGCTTGAATAGAAGAAGTTCAATCCTCGTAAACTTGTACAATCTAAATTATGGCAGACTGAAGTAATTGCATTTGTTAGAGACATTGGTTTCCGGGTATGTAGTCGCTCAAATCAATTGAAGTACACACGGTTTTCTTGGTTTTTATTAGATATATTGATTGACACCTGTAATGAAGTATTGTTGTATTTGTGATGCGCGATCGTGGGTTACAGAGAACACAATCGTAACTGAACTGATGTAATGAATGCATAACACAAATTCTGTACAGTGAACTATAATCACATTATACACTAACGATTGACATTGATGGATGCTCGATCGATAGTTTGTTCACTGTCTATACTACATTATTGATTTCTGTATATATCTGTCTACAAAATGGGAAGAACTTGCTATGGCGGCCCACTTCGGAGGCATAAGGCGAAGTGTCCTCTTCAAGCTTTCACACTTTAAATATAGAGCACGCCGACAGCGTGTACACACCACCGCAGGTTAAGTCCTGGGAGAGTTTGTTACAATGTGATTAAGATTGTGTGGTGTGGTGTGAAGGTGTGGAGTATAAGGTCATCAAGCACGTAAGAATGTGTATCCATGACTATCATCGTCCAAAGGCGGACAATAACGCCCTCTTCTCGTATGCCCTGTTGTATAGTGCGGTCACCAGTTTTATAGCACGGTGTTATACGAGTTGCAGCAAGGTCAGGTCCTTTTGTAAACATGGGACCATGCTTGAACAGCGTGCTCAAGGGTGTTAATTATCCGCGGGAGTACCCGCTTTGCGAAACTACCTCCTGAGCATTACTGAGATTTGGCAGAACTGATTACCACAGAACAGTACCGTGAAGAATTCAAGTTACTGCTAATCCACATACCCATGTCTTTCTACTCCGTAACTAATGAAAGTTGCTGATATCCCAGATTGTATGTGAATGTGATATACCGACGTTTAAAATTTTAAATTTTTGGATGTTGAATGTTGAGCAGTTTTGTAAGGACCAAGTATTAAGTGCTTCAAGATCTTTTTTAAGAATTTACCAATCTTCTGTGGTGCGTACGTTAGTGCAAACTTTGATGTTATCTGAAACTATAATGATTTTTCTGCCTACGATTTCAGGTATATCTTTCACGTACTCCAGGAAGAGTAATGGCCCCCAGATTAAGCCTTGAGGTACGCCACCTTTAACTTCTACTGGGATGGCTAGTACCCCATCTACTCTAACCCTGATGACTCTACCAATTAAGTAATCCTGTATGCAGGCCAATAATCTGCCACCCACCCCGAGCTGCTTCACTGATGTGGTTAACACGGTCATAAGTTTTATATATATCCATGTAACAAGCATGAATAGAGTATCCATTATCAACGGCTCGAGTCCAGCTATCAAGATTTATGAGAAGATTGGTGGGACAGGAGTGTTCGGAAGAATCGCATGAGAATGCTTAGTGATAACTTGTTCAAAAACAGAATCAGATAGACAAAATCAGCCGCTATTGGATAATCTGCAAGTTATCAAGGTCTGTCATACGAACACATCACTTTGGTTATCCATAAACACCTTGAATGCTTGACCACGAATCACTATGTGATTCTGTGTTAGAACATCGTGGTTCATTGTACGAACACTATGCAACAGTGGCATTCAAGTATAACCTTGTTAGTTACTTAATTTATAATCGATTAAAGTATTCACCGATAAAAGGCAGAAACCTAATAGTCGGTTAGCAATGTGAGGAAGTCAGGATTTGAATGTTTGAGTACATGATCATTCATCAACCGGCCTACGTTAAGGAACCGTAGCCAAGCTATTTTCCTAATGCATTGTTATCAAACTTCACCGTTCCATCCTTTAACATCATAATTGTAATGATAATATCCCAATAATATATATAATATATTAATAATCATGTCAAAAATACATATGCATATTTTATACGCAGCGCGGGTTTGGCATTCCACACAAACGAGAATGAGCGAGTATTGAGCAAACAAGAGGAACCAAATTGAATTAGCCTAATGCTTGCTCAAATGCGCACAGCTTCGGGTCATCAAGAAACATTACATTCGTACGTAATGAAAGTCAAACAAAGTTAGCACAAACAATAAGGATAAAGTTAATGACTCCACTTGAAAAGGGAACTCAACTCACCGTTGGTGTGACAGAGAAGTACGGGCCCAAATATAACAGCACGAAAACGACCAAAATTGAACTAAATATCCCGTTCAACTGAAGGGGAGAAATCAGGGATTTAATGACAATGGCGTTAGCTGAACACGAAAAGTGTTTGAAGTGAATTCATCAGCTTGGCGTGTGCGTGTGTGTACTAAACCGAAATCCAAAAATCTATTAGAGGGTCCATGATTGATCGATATGGTTTGATCTTACAATTCGTGTAACTGTCAGCGATAACGTATTCGATTGATTTATCGTTTCTCAAGTGTTGTATATTTTTATTGTAGATCACACAGCGGGCGTGCAACTGACCCCGATTGACCTAGTACGGTCTATCGCGGTGAGCGCTGCGGGTGAGATGTCACGCCCGAATCACACGGAGTTTTCATTCTAAATGCTGCGGGGTTTGAAACCAACATGCGCGAATGGTGTAGGTTCATGGTGGACTTAGACCGAAGGAGTCCAACAAATCTCAGCGAAGTCATATTTGCCGCACTAGTTACCCTAAAACCAGCGCCTTTTAAAGCATTTTGAGTGTAAAGTGCACAAAGTAAGTGGCGGGGAAATGGGAAAATTATCGCTTCACCGGACTCCGATCCATCGTGAACAGGTTCTGTACAATCGGCTCTAATTAATGGTGTATTTCAAGGATCTTAATGATCTAAAAGGCATAACGACAACCATAAAATGGTGGAAATGAACATGTAAGTGAAGAAAAACATGCTGGACAATTAAATTACACAGCATATAAGTAGTCAGAAAAAGAAAACATCAATGAAAACTCATCCAATTTCGTTTTAAACTCATGCAAATCAGTTGAGTGAGTAACGGTAGAAGGTGAACTGCTCCAAGTCAAACAGACACGGACAGACAAAGTTATACCTGAATGCCACTGTTACGTAGGGTTTGTACAACGAACCACGGTGTTCAAACACAGAATCCCATAGTGATTCCTGGTCAAGCACTCAAAGCGCGTATAGATGATCAAAGTAACGTGTTACTCACATCCCCGGGCGCGGACAGAATGAATATACCTTCTACAGTTTAGCTGAGAATAGCACCCAACCAGCATATATATTAATGGGTCCGATATTTCGCAGTGTCCCTTCACTTGAAGGGTCCTTGTTAAGGATGGTTTGGCGGGTAAAATATTTTGCAAAGTAAGGTAAGGTCTCCTCTGATATGTTGATAGAAAAAGTTGAACAGATGCAGGTGAGCTATCCTTTATTCTGAATGGATGTTTCGGATGCTAAGAACTAGTTTTGTTGAGCAGTGATAAATTCACTGCACAAGTTTTACATATTTCTTTAGCCATGGATGCGGGACTAACTTGCATTGCAAGAAATTCGAAATTGTAGCGATCTCAAACTTGAAATAAATTCGGTCTAATCTATTGTGGTTCACATTTATTAGCGCTGACGTTTATTAGCTACGTACCTTCATAGGGTGGGCACAACGAAAATCATTTTTATGAAGTAACATTGATAGGAATGCTGTATTCAGATCATAGGACGGACGATAGCAGATAAACACGGAATTACGTTATGATTTTGTGTCAAGCGGTACAACGCTGTCAAATAAGCAATATATTCTGCTGCTCAATCTCAATGTCACAAAGCGATAAACTTTGTGGCGTGTTTTCGTAATTATCCCTTTTGATCCGTGACTTTACCCAGAGGAGGATACGTCGCGATATTATTGTTACCTAAAATATTGTGTCTACCGAAGGACATCCACTAAGACACTTGTTTCAAGTGTATAATGAACAGCTAACACGTGGACATACCTTATCCTTCTACATCCCAAGTTCACGTGTTTATTATCGCTCCAATTTGCCATAGTGCTATATTCCTTCGGAATTCCCTACCTTAATATTTGATGGACCGTTCTTGCATGGCCATATTTAAAGCAAAATTGGACTTATATTTGCAAACGAACATCAATCGTGAGCCAAACATTTCCTAAACTCTTCTCGTTATATTCTATTATTTTTTCTTCATATTTTCATCCATACCGAAGTACCGTGATGTTCTGAAGTGATCGCATTTCAACCCAAAATCCTAGAACCCTTGAATTCATTGCCAACACGTCACAATTGGTATCCGGTTTTTGTATCTCATCCGGTGGACATTTGACCTCCAATTTAAGTGAAGATTATCACAACCGTAGCCTACGTGTCGTCTCATGTCGGACGTGTAGGTTTATCTGATTAATCAAGATTAAAAGCTTTCCTATTTGGTATCTTACTTGCAAGGTGTTGGTGAATTGTATCCGTTCGAGCGATGTTTAAATCCGGTTAATTTACCATCTCCGATTAGAAAACGTTTTCTCGTCGATTTCTGATTCTGTCTGCATTAATAACAATAATTCATGTTTCAATAGTGGATTTTTTGATCAATTTTATACATATTTACTGCAACACTATACCCAAAGAAGGAAATAATGTCACTCGAGCCTACCCAGTCCTCATAATATGAAAAAATCAATCGATCGTAAATAATCTCCGTGATTACCGTGGTCCTCGCTCCGGCGCCTTCACAAACTAAGCTCCGTGACACACTGCCGGCTGGCGCAAAACTCGAGAAAAACGAGGATATGATGGTGATTACGCCGAATGCAGTGAGCTCCTGCAAGTGAAAAAATCATTTTATAGTGCATATTGTTCACTTAGCGGAAAAAGATTTGCATGACTGTATAATGTAGTGAAGCAAACAGTTTGTGCAATGTTAGGTTCACACAGATAATCGAGGTGAAACATTGAAATGAATTGAAGTGTGTGTGTGTGTGATGGAAACTGAGCATTGAGATAGTTAGTTTTATCATCGTTAGATAATACTAAACGTTCATCTTCGGCTTCGACACGTAGGAATACTCTTCCTTTATTTATCATATGAATATGATGCCCCGGAAGGCGCCGAAACGACGAAATTTGTGTTTCGTTTCAAATGATAACATCATAGGAAACAGGAACAGACGAACAACAATCCATCAAGGTGGGTCAAAGAAGCCCCATGTGGTGATTGCTGGAACCGTTTGGCACGAAATCGATGAAAGTGACATCCGAGACCGATGTCAATGTTGCGTTTAATTGATTTGTCTATAGAAGACGGGCGTGTGTTTTGCTCTTCGTCATGTGTGTAATGACGGCGTTTGACCAATCAGCGTCTCTTGTGTTGTGTGATGATTTGTGGGTGAATTAGATTAAAGTTGGACAAGTTGAACTCAGGGATAAATCGTGATGCAATCGGCAAGTGGATGCAAAACGCGGGGGTGACATGAATAATATAGAATCGAGTGACTTGAAACTTGTGTAGAGAACGCGATTTGACTTATCCTCTCTCTATTCGAGGGACGCTACTGTTTTACCGAATGCACTTGAAAATGTTGAGCGGTTGCCAATTATTGAATATCTAGATACACCCCTCAGTTCATTTTAATGGTTTCAGCTCAGAAGGGTGTGTTCTTGCTCCCACGCTGTTCGGCATTTTCTTTGCTCTGCTTCTGAAGCACGCTTTCGGGACGAGGACAGAAGGCATTTACATACGCACGCGAAGTGATGGTAAGCTTTTCAACCTGAACCGATTGAGAGCACAAACAAAGCATGGGATGTGCTAATTCGTGGCCTGTTGTTTGCTTACGATGCTGCCTTTATTGCTCACTCCCAAGAGAATCTACAGTCGCTAATGGACTGTTTTTGTCGACATGCGAATACTTTGGGCTAACAATCAGCATGAGCAAGACCAAAGTCCTTGGTCAAGGGACTGTATCGCCTTCCATCATCATTGTTGGAAACTGTCAGATTGAAACAGTAATCATTTCACATATCTTGGTTCAACCATTGCGGACAACCTCTCGCTAGAGACAGAGATTGTGAAGCGGATTGGCAGAGCAGCTGTCATTTTGTCCCGATTGAAGTCTCGTGTTTGGGGTAACCGCAAGCTGACTGTAAAGACAAAAATGACGGTATACAGCGCGTGCGTACTAAATGCTTTACTGTATGACAGTGAAACCTGGACCACCCACGCAAGACATGAACGCAAGCTGAATGCTTTATATCTACGAAGCATCCGTCGTATCTTGAACATATCGTGGATGGACAGATTGACTAATGCTGAAGTGCTTTCAAAAGCTGGTCTATGGAGCATGTTCACCCTACGGTGGCTTAGTCACGTCTACAGGATGGAAAATGGTCGTATTCCGAAATATCTACTCTATGGTGAGTTGAAAACACGAAGTCGACCATTGGGCAGACGGCACTTGCGGCACATAGACGTTTGAAAAAGAGATTTGAAAGCTCTTGGCATTGACCCCTCGAGTTGGGAAGAACTTGCTCTTGACCGCTCTCATTGAAGCCATTGTGTAAAGCGTCGTCTGTAAGCTGGGAGGAGCAGACACAGCTCTTAGCTGCTGAACGCAGATCACGCCACCGGCGTGCAACTGACGCGGATCGACCGAGTACTGTTTATAGCTGCGAGCCCTGCTGGAGAGATTGTTCCTCCGAAATCGGACTGTTTAGTCATTCGAAAAGCTGTGGAACATGAAAATTCATGCAATTGTGATGTACATCCATGGTCGACATCTACCACAGGGGGCCAACAGTATCTACCTCAGCAACCCAATTTTCCAGGGCAAATCTGCACCTTCATATTTCGAATTTGTTGCTGTCCCATAAATACACACCATGTCCATGTCCATACATTAGTTCTGGGACATCTTCTCAACGTTCCATTCCGACTTTGTTCTGTTTTCTGACTGTTGGGTTAAGAACAACACATCGATTGATAGAACGTAAGGGCTGTCTCCGCTACATCAAACACTTCATCATAACAAAGACCACATTTTAAAGTTAATCTTTAAGCTGGAAAACAAAGTGTGACAAAGTTATCTGCTGCAGGAAAATGACTTAGCCAACAGAAAAACGATAGCTTTAGAAAAAAATGTTACATCCAAATCGGAATGTATATCCAGATAACTAGTCGTGAATCATGAATGGCATAAACAATATATACTTCCTTGATCGACCAAATGAAACCAGACATAATCAGCGTTTAAAGAAAGGATCGAAGGTGACAAATGTAAAAAAGAAGAGAAAATGATATGTTTGAAAGAAGTAGGTTAAACGTTTTCAAGGACCTACATAATTGTAGTCGATTTGCTGGTGATACTTCATGACAAAGATTTTCACCAACGAGATGGTCAAACACGTGCAGGTAATACCCACAATAAGGGAATCTGTGAGCATCCGAGACATGTACGACCACTCCGGAACGGAAACGGAAGGCATACTGTAAATGAGACCGAAATACGTGGTGTTACGAGGCGGTTATGCGAATTGTTGGTAGGAAAAGAGATAGCGGAGAGCTAGTGCGAGGAGCTGCTTTTGATCAAATTATCACGGAGTGCTATTTCACGTGCTATGAAAGTGTACATTGTTCAAATTAATCAACTCTAGTTGTCTAAGGAATGTTATTTCGCCATATAATCAAAAAGATCATTTTTACAATGTGTTTTAATGTCCGAAGGGATTAAAATTAAAGCGGTTTATCACGTAAATGACTCAAACTATCCTTGCCCCATTTCAATGAATTGGATGTTATTACTTGCTAACTTGGCTTTAATATTTGTGATTCTAAGCAGACAGTTAAGCCAGGGATTGGTTCGATACAATCTAGTTTGTAAGCTATTCCAATTCATAAATTACGAATTGTGGAATGAGAACGCAGTTGACAGATTATATGGAATGTAGGTACATCTTTACTTGTAGAATATTTAAACAACGTTGGAACGTGGTAGGAATTACGAGATCTTGTCTCATTTGGAGGAAACAAGCCGAAGACGTTAAGAAACGATACGACAAGAGGGGCACAATCAAGTCTACTTAAGCATTCTTCGGTTAAACGTGTATGAAGGAAATCGATTGCGCTAAATGATGCTCAAACCACAAGATCCGTTTCGTACTGTTTACAAACCTCAACATATTGTGAAGTAATAGAGTAGTCAATGAAGAACTGGCTGATTAGCCTGTCTACAAAACACGTTTAATCTCTTTTGACAGCTTATGCTTGGATAGTACAAAGTTTGAACCCAAGAAACTTGTAGTGATTTATACAGTCACATGTTTTGTATCAGGTTAATTTGTTTACTTGGACATTATCGTTCCATTTCGATTACCGATAGCACCATATCGCACTGAAAGATATGAAGATTATAGGTATGGCGTGGGAGAAACTTGTGAGTTCGGCAGACACAAATAAAATCTTGTTGATAGCTTATCTCCTGCTAGAGATCATGACTCTAGCAATTGATAAAGTTAAGTAAGTAAGTCTTCTGCGGTTTGTATGAATAATAAACAATAGTATTCTAAAAGTATTCTAATCAAAAGGGCAGCGACGAAATGGGAAGAACTACTTGTTCACCACTTGCTTTAAAAAACTTTTCTGATTCAAGGATTCAAGGATTTATGGTTAAAAAAGTTAATACTTACAGCACCACAGGATTACAGTATGAATAAAACATGAAAATTACAATAGTATAAAAGCAATAGAGTCACAAGCAATAGTCACACAGACCCAGACGTCGCAGTCTTTCGGTATACGGAACATTGCGAAGACCCATTACTAACTGTTGCTCTATGATAGATTTTATCGAAGAGAGCAATATCCTTTCGCAGCTAAGGAGCCCAGACCTCTACCGCATACTCCATCGTAGGGCGAAGGTAGACATTCATTATTCTTGGTAACGTTACCTAAAAATCTGTTGGCCCGTCGATATATATTCTGGCAGTGCACTGTGCTCTTCAGGTTACCGCTAATCCACACTCTAAAATCTTTTTCTAACGAGCTGCATGCTAGGTTTACAGTTCCCAATCGATATTTCCAAGGAACATTTTTGCCAAAATGGAGCATCCTACATGTCTGTATGTTGAATGACATGTCATTCATGGCCGCTCAATTCGACAAGCTGTCCAAATCCATTTGTAGTTTCTGAGGCAACTCATCAAGCTGGCGGATGTTGATGTTACCTGCTTAACAGAAACCACACAGACGCCGCAAAACAAATGCTGATGGACTTAGTACTGCATTTATCTGTTAATGTGCAGGCAGATTTTTTACACGCTAATCGAGCCGTATAGTCGTGAAAATATCTACATTAATCGAAGCAGGCTAGCCTAATTACTTATACCACTGGCTTTAAACGTTTCTTTCGTGTTCAATGCTTTGTACCAATGATCTAATGATCATCTCCAGCAACATGAAACCTGATATCACTTACTTTCCCTACTTATCAAATGCAAACAACACGAAAGCGTTGATGGGTTGTTCGTGATGGAAATCATGTAAATACGGACTTTCATTTCAAGTCCATGGGTTTAACCCCATCTACATGCATTTGGCTATATGTGATTGAAGAGATTGTTTGTGCCAACCTTATCCGACAGTGGCATACAAACACAACTTTCTTATCACTATTCCACTGTTTCTATGCATGTGGATCCTGATGGAAATGCACGCGAATACGGATTTTTGTTGTAATTACTTGTTTAACCTTGAACATATCTTGGATGGACAAAATAACGAATGCGTCCTAAAGCTGGTCTACAGAGCATGTTCGCTCAACTAAGACATCCCCGCCTACGCTAGCTGGGTCATGTGTACATAATTAAAAATGGTAGTATTCCAAAAGATCTTTTCTATGGTGAATTGAAACCAGTAAGTCAACCTTTGGGGAAACCGCACTTGACGTTCAAAGACGTTCGTAAGGGATATGAAATATCTCGGCATTGATCCCACGATTTGGGAGAACTTAATATTGACCACTCACTTTGGAGGCACTGTGAAAAGCGGCATGTCAAAGCTGAGGTAAAGCAGATACAGTTCTTGAATGGGGAACGCAGATCACGCCTCCAGCGTGCAACTGATGTAGATCAACCGAGTACTGACGATTGCTGTGGTAGATATTGTTATTGTTGTTCAGCTGGTGTTCACCGAGCTTGTGTAGTAGTTGTTGGACCTTTCGTCATCAAACTAGATGACATCATCAACAGAACTTCTTTTGAAGTGACTTGAAATTGGTATTCATCGGTTTTTATAAGGTCCGTCTGTCCGTTCGCCATCACTCCCGGTGGTTGGTGGAATTCATGTGTTGCATTCTTGTCTATCGAGTTTTCATTGGTCCATTGGTTGTAGCCAATTGAAGGTGCTGGTTAATCGATGTCGTTGTTGAGTGCCACGCTTCGATGAATTCTCGCGCTCGTCTGTTGTTTTCTTTGGCTAAAATCCTCGCGTTGTCCCAATCGAATTGGTGTCCGAATTGATCAACATGTATTGAAATCAGTGACCTTGGGTCGTGTCTTCATACGGCTAACCGGTGTTCATGTAGTTTTGTGCTTATCTTGCTGCGCGTTCGTTCAATGTAGTTCTTCGCGCAATCTCTGAACGTAATCTTGTAGACAATAATCGATTGTTCTTCTTTTGCAACTTTGTCTTTTATATTGTTGAAGTGATTGCGTAATGTCGACGCGAGTTTGTGTACGACCTCTATTCCTGTTACTTCCTAATCGGAATGTTTAGTCATTCTAAAAGCTGCAGAGCATGAAGTCATCACGCACTTTGATGTACATTCATGGTCGTTATCGACCAAAGGAGGCAAACAACATCAACAACACTTGGTTAATCGTATGTACCTGAGAAGTGTGCCAAATAAAGAGACTATGTGAAGAATATCTCCCTCTGGGCAATTTTAGTTGTCTTATGATAAATACATTCGAGGAGCGAGATGTATTTTTCAATCCATGGTGTTCAAGCTTGTACTGTATAGTCCACAAATGGATGTATGCATGTATTGAGTATCTTTAATAATTAGTGCAGTGGGGAGCGTCCGAAAATTCGTCTGAGTAAGCCGAGTACACTGCATACACGCTTGTAAACGGCATCGAATTGCAGACCGTTTTTCAAATTTGAACATACCACGAGACCGATATCTTTCGGTGATATACTCCACTTATGCATGTGACTGTACATAAAATGTTACTAGGGCATCAGCTGTATCCCTGAAGTTATATGTCACTCCGTCCGCTAATGAACTGGAAAGATTTCAGGATTAACCCTCATCGTGTTGTATACAATCGTGTAGAATGTCTTGGGATGTCGTAACATCTTGTCTATCAGCATCCAATGGTGACATTGATATTCTCAGTCCAAGAGGACTATGATACTGTACTGACTGGACTGTCGTTATTTCGAATGTAAGAATCAAATCTAGGATTGAAGATTTTTCGGGGCTTCTCTGTCGAGTGAAGGAATTTACTTGGTTGTAAATGGGCACGAGATTAATCATCACGCGTAATTTGTACTCAATTGATTGCTGCTAGTGCAATCTTTTGGCGTGAAGCTGCAGAAGTTTGAAATCACCCATTATGAGTAGTTGGGTTCCACTCAGATTTCCATCGTTACGCGTTATTTCTGACAACATTTCGTTGTGGGCGTCAGCTGAGTTGTGTGAGCGGTAAATTACGCCAAGGATGCAATTGTCTCCCAATTACAGGCCGTTGTGGCTCGTTAGCCGGGGATTATCTCAGTTTGCTCTAAAACGACTGGTGATATGCTTTCACCTACTGGACGGGAGGCTAGGTTACATATGAGCAGAGTGGGTACTTGGGTGAGAAAAATTTTCCAAAATGTGCGAGCAGGTGGGATTTGAACCTAGTCTATCCAATAAAAAGTCAAACGTCATATTCACTGTCCGACCACACATCGAGGTGAAAAATGGGTACAAAAATGGCAGCGAAATTAACTACGACAGCTTAGCACCCCGCCTCAAGGTTAGCATCATAATAATAATTGTAATAATTGTAATAATGTTAAAACTGAACCTGCAAGATTTTACCCAACGGCGGATACGTAGTGACCTTATGTTGACCTTCAAAATCCTGCATTCTGTAAACCATCCCCTTAAACACTTGCTAAAGCCCAATGACCTTACTAGAACACGAACACATTCAAAGGCTTTAAGCATTCCGCATTCTCGATTAGATATACGTCGTAATTTTTTCTCCGTAAGAATTTGTTTCACTTGGAACTATTTGCCTGAAAAAATCACACGATCAGAATCTGTTGAGGATTTCGCTTCCAAACTCGATGAGTTTATGACGAACCATGCGGTATGCGAATGTCCCTATTGATTTTTGAGATATTTTATATTTTTTATATATATTTTTATATGTTCCATATACCTTGTCATCCTATGGTTATTGTTAAGCTTAATGCTTTTTCTACCATACAACTTTCTGAGTTCTGAGTTCAAAGCAGCAAGAGGAACGAACTGTCTTTATGTGCCCCAGCGATCTGATAAATAATGAAAAATTCATATTCGAGGTTTGTAGTTACCGTGTAAGCTAAGTATGTTGCATGTGTAGAACAATGTTTTGATTGAAACATGATATGAATTTACTTAAAAATGTGAATTCTCAACGTAACAGAGCACCTAGTACTTCAGCTTTTAAGTTATCCTACACACGGTGAGAATCTACTTGTTCGTTGACGTTGGTTTTGCATGGACCAATCCTTTCGAAGATCCACCAGAAGCATTACAAAACAGTACATGCGTGTCATCAATTTAGACGTAAACGAAAAGCAAAACGCCTGATGAAAACTCGGATCAGTGATGTTGAGAAAATCTTGAATATGGGTCTGGCGTCGTTGTAACTAGTGGGTCTGTGTAAAGCTCGAAACGAATCTAAAAACACGTGTCGATGACATACCTCCCATCAGAGGCCAAATGCTGAAGTAGGTAAGTAATTAATTAATTAATTGAGTAAATAAGTAAGTTATTAGTCAGTAATTATTTAAGTAAGTATGTATGAAATGCGTGTAGTTATGAAATTTCCGAAAATGAAAGCTAATTCCTCAAACCACTCCAGATACGAGGAGCTTAGAACCGAGCAAGTAAGTAAGTAATTTTGTAAGTAAGCATGCAAGTAAGTAAGTAAGTAAGAAAGTAAGTAAGTAAGTAAGTGAGTAAGTACGCAAGTAAGTAGGTAAGTAGGTAAACAAATAATTATGTGCCGATCGCCTTTAAGGCATTTTCAGAGTTGCGAGCCTAACTCTGAAACCACTCCGGCTATGACAAACTTGAAATCCAGTGATTTATTCAGGAGTTATATAAGTAAGTGAGGAAGTAAGTTAATGAGTAAGTAGATTATCAAGTAAGTAAGTCTGTGCGGTGCATGCAGACAACAGAAACCGTACAAGGTTTTTCTTAACATTCATGGGGAGACCGCAAACATAAGGCGCCAGACGTGCCACGGTATAAGCGAAATTCATGTCCATAAATAACGGGACATATCTCGCAGTTTTGAAATGAAAACAGTGTTTCCGTTGAATTTGATCAGAAGCGCATATTAATTTAATTTGACTTACCCACTGGAAATAGAGCCCACGATCGTTACATTGTAATTCGCTTTCAAATCTAACATGCTTGAGGCCACGGTACCAATGATGACCTGTCAAAAATGTGATGACGGTATACTTTGAAAGGCGTTTGAAGTAAATGGAAATTAATTTCAGAGAAATCCGGCAGGACCAGTTTGGTAAACGGTTAGTTTCTCAGACAAAATGCTTCGCCAAACGGACGATGCTAGGGAACCTGATTAAGTGACCCAAAATTGGCCATACAGATAAATAGCCTACGGAAATCAAAGGAGTGCTAAGTCACGTAGACAAAGACAGCATCAGCTGGCCTATTTAATCATGGTAGCGCTGTTGTTTTGTCCCTCTTTGATCTTCCAGTTGATGCTCCGCAGCGTCTTGGAAGGCTATATGAGACGACGCGTGCCACTAGAGCATTTCTGAAAATGGAAGATTATCCCCGAAACCGCGCACGGGGCTATGACAACCTTGGAACACATGGGAACGTAGCAATAAACCATAAATTAAACGCGACGGCTGTTATATTCACTGTAACTAGAAGATATGAGATTCATAAATGAGACAGGGCACGATTCATTAAATCTGGCACTAAGCGCTGCGATAGACAAGTATTCATTAAGTCTCGACCTACGGCTATTCGCTCAATTATTCAAACTCTGCACGTGTGAACTACGGCGTCAACTAACTTGGACCACATTTACACTTTGATGGGTAACACGGGCCAATTGATCGTTCCCTTTCTACGCGTCTCATGTAGTCCTTCCGAAACCGAATTATCACGGGTTCGCGATGGTCGTCGTCAAACGTTTCGTCACATCTTTCTCTTGTGTTGTGCTAGAGTGAGGTGTTCAGCATATTCCCCAAAACCTCATGATTAGCACTCCTCGCTAATGCACTTCACACCGCCAGAATTTATCTTAATCTATTGCATTGCTCACATTTCCCCACACGTACACATCACAACCGGTTTCCGGCTGTTAGTCGCCATTAGGTGCATAGAGTAAAGATGTAGTTCTCCTTTATCGGATTCACTGGAGTCACGGTTCCTGATTTCAGGTAAATTACTGCATCATTTTGACTTTCTAAGCCGAATTTATCATGCAAGCGAATCCCAAATTCCCATTCCCATGTATTTCAGTCAAACGAATAGCGTTGCGAAAATCATCTCACCAAAGCCAGTTCCGATGGAAGTGGATAGTGAAAGTTCGCAAACCGTTTCAACGCAGGCTCGGCCACTATTTTCACGAACAACAGAAACACGATGGAAAGTGCGGAAATGGCGAATGTGATCATGTTTGTTCTGGTGATGTACCGGAACAAATTCACGTAGACCTGGAAATAACAAGAGAAGGAAAAGATTGACCGATTTTGCAGAGGATTGCTTGTTAAGTGTGGGAACCACAAGCGATAATTACCACAAACAAGGAACCTGCTCCGTCACCCTTCTTGGCTTCTTTGATTCCGAACAAGGAAGCCAGCTGGCTCGTTAGTACGTGGAACGCGGCACCCGTAACAAATCCATCCACCATCGCCGGGGCCATGTAGACCATGAGACTTCCGATTCGTAACAAACCGATGATTGCCTGCGTGTTGGAAAAACGGGTAAATCATTGTTTGTGTGGTGAAATTTAACGCTAATAATACGTGGCATATAGTGCTTAGAATACCGGTGGCGTGAACAAAAACACCTTACAAAGCGTTGTGTTCTTCAAATAACTGGACCTGCACTTTCTAACTGGTTGTTTTAATAAAACAGCGAGACGGCAGGATTAGGATCACTGAAACAGTACCAAGTAAGGTTAGACTTTGAAACTACTGTTAAATTTGGCTTGTAACACCGAGCATGGTATTTGAAAAACAGAAGCACAGAGTGATTCGTAATCGAGCGCTCAACTTTTTGTGTTGCATACAACCACCGCACGTACAATCCACAATCGGCGTCAGGCTGTTCAATTCAGCCTAATCTGTTACAGTAAAATTAACGCTAAGGCTAGATCACAAGATAGTTCATCGCTGGATTATAAACGCAACAACAGTAATGTTTTCCGAAAATAAAAGGTAAGCAAAGAGGTAAATTTCATGCAATGTGCTTTTAAAATGGAATAATTGCCACTACCAAACAGGAGGCCAAAACGAAGTTTTTCACACCAGCATGAAGCATAAAGATAACTAGACAAAGTACTGAATAAACAAAAGTTTATCCGAATTTTATCGTTATCCAAACAAAATCAAGGTCGATGATGATCTTGATGGAACGTGGAAATTTCAGGTCACCTGAAGTGCACACTAAATAAGCTGGATAAAGCTGACTTCAAAACAAGACTACTAGCTCGGCATCAAAAAATTGTTTATCAGCCAGATGGAGACTATTTTGACACGCGTTATATTTGAATGAATAGCGAAATTCCGAAAAAGAGCTTTTAACGATGGATGATTTTTCAAACACAGCAAGCCGGCTTTAGACACTTCACATTCTCGCATTGTTAGCCACCGTTATGTTTTTGGTTAGAATCAGTTTAAATTCGAAAGAATCGCCGTAAAAAATCATACGATTGGAATCTATTGTGGTTTTCAATTCGAAGCTCGATGAGAAACCATGCGATATATGACTGCCCTAGTAACTTTCGGAAGTTTGTTCATCATCCTTGATGCATGTTAAGCGGACTGCTTTTTCTGCCATAAAATTTCTGCGTTCTGAGACTATGTACCCCCTAGCTTGACTCCATCCGTCTGATTTCACATCATTCATCACAAACCGTACCTACCACCGGATAAAGGCTATTCTGTTTTGTTGAAATGAGATTTCCGCCCTATCCAGTTCCCCATGGTTTAAAACATGTGACGCATTCTGTCGTGGCTTCTCCGATTGACAAAAAAACTTCTGGGTGATCCCATCAACATAGTGGTGAATTGTTGGTAATATCGAGTTAACAAACCTGGCGACTTTTATTCAGTACTTGACCGATTTGTAGGTGTGTCATCTTTGATCAAGTCATAGTCATCATCATCATCATCATCAAAGACAGCATACACCGGTAGCACGTACCGAATGCTTAACTGCCATACAACCATAAAAAAGTAAAATCCTAAAAGATGGGGAAGGGTGGGACTTAAATTGCTACGGCTCTATAGAAGAGTAAGCACAAACAAACTGGGAAGAGGTGCCTACACCTCGAATGGAACATGCATTCAAACAAGTTACGTGAACGAGTAGAGCAACATCAGCACGGCAGCTTCCTTGCGGCTTTCACTGTCATGCATCATAACAAGCTTTTCTCGTAACTCCGCTATGTGCCATGTGACGGTTTGGTCACCCCGATATTTACGCTAATCAGGATGTGGCGTCGCAAAAAGAATCCGTTTCGGAATTCGGTGTTCCGGCATCCGTAAAACGTGACCCAACCAGCGTAACCTATGCAGGTTGATCTGCTTCTCTATATCAACATTACTACCGAACAACTTATTTCGGAGAGCATCGGTGCGCATGCGTTTATAACAGCTAACGCCCAGAATGTTGCGGAGACACTGGTTGTTAGGCCAAAAGGACTCATTTAACAGCTGCTTATCTCCGGTTTCAATTTGAAAGAACCGATACGTGTGAGCTAGTTCCAAATAATGGAAATGTTTTAGGCTGTTGGAGTTAATTTTGCGATGAATATCAGTCCATATGTTATTCCAGGGTATGGCTAGGCACATTCTCTCTCGAGCGCCAAAGCGGTGGGGTTTGAACCCGCGGCCGCTTGAAGGCTTCGAATGTTGCGACCATGCCATTAAAACTCACGTTCACTACGCCACGACACAATAGGATCTATCTGATTGAACAGTGGATACAAGTGTAACTTGTTTATCATTCCTCCACAGTTTCACGCTATTCGGATCATGATCCTACTGTCTCTACCTGATGAGTGCAAACAGCACGAAACCGGTGGTGGTGGAAAAGTTCATATAAGCATCTTTTTTCATGACCATGGGTTTAACACCATTTACATGCGTTTGGGCAAATGTGATGGAACAGGTTGGTCGTGCCAACCTTATCAAATAGTGGCCTAAAACTCATACCTCGGGTATTATCCCTCCACTGTTTCAAGGCATATGGATCGTGACCATACTGTCCCTACATGATGACTGCAAAAAGCAAGAAACCGGTTGTAGGATGTATGTGATCCAAATCATACAAATGAGCATCATTTAACCATGGTCAAAACCCCTGAAGTCGGATTGTACTCTCAGATTAACCTTGACCCTGCATCGCGTCTGTATGTTTAGAAATCGCGACAGCAACATGAACATTCCCTTAACAAACCTGGGGTTGGTTTATCGAAGCTACCTCACCTGCACAATTCCTATTAGAAACGTCAGTGTCATGGCAACCACCGGTCTGATGTCTGCTTGACTATCCGTCGGACACTCGGTCTGACCAAGCTGAGGATCTGTCACAATGGTGTTATTTATGTTGGGACGTAGTTCGTTACACAATCTGTGTATCGGTTCCGATAGAAGTAGACTGACCACCGCAAAGGTACCTGAGGAAGACGGAGTGTTGAAAATAATAATAATTAAAATTTGGATTGAACAAACATAGATAATTAAGCAAGTGGCTGATATCAGGCTATATTATGAAGTGCATCAGCGATGAGTGTTAATTATGAGCCTACGGATGATATACAGAACACGACCATTCGGTACAAAACAAGCACAGGTAGCGCCGAGGACCACAACGCGGCTCTCAGGGGGTCGGATCAATAGACACCATCCACAAATCATCGCTATATACCAAAACCGGTATTAACTGTTTATACACAAATGCGCAGTATTTGCGGAACAAAATAGCCGAATTAATTCATTTTAGCAATTAGTTTTCTGCTAACATTATCGCTGTAACCGAAACATGGTTCCATGATCAGGTGAATGATTGTGAGCTGGCAATTCTCAACATGATCCTGCTTCGGCGAGACCACTCAAGAACAGGTAGCGGAGTAGCTGTGCGTTTCCAGGAGCATCTTCACTGCACAATGATTTCGGATACACGATTTAAACTCGAGGATACCATGTGGTGTAGCTGGCGCATGGAATCGGGAGAGAATGGCATCCTTGGTGTAATTTACCGCTCACCCACCTCAGCTGACGACCACAACGAAATGTTGCTAAAATTAATGCGCAACGCTGGAAATCTGAGCGGAACGCAACTACTCATAATGGGTGATTTCAAACTTCGCAGCTTCGAACCAAAAGATTGCACTCACAGAAATCACTTAAATAAAAATTACGCGAGATGATTAATCTCAATCCCTTTTACAACCACGTATATTCCTTCACTCGACAGAGAGGCCCCGATACATCTTCAATCCTAGATTTGATTCTCACACCCGAAGCAACAACAGTCGAGTCAGTGCAGTATCATAGTTCTCGAGGACTAAGTGACCACCTCATGTTGTTCTGTGAATTCGAGTACAGCGCCAGGATGGCATCTAATGACGTCAAACTCATCACAAGTGTCGATAACTTCGGCCTTCGAGAACACTCAAGATGATAGACGAGAGGTTTCTCTATCTCACGAATTTAGAAACTCACTGGTTCAGCCTTTTATTATACATCGTTATGAAAATTGACAAAGACGTAGCCTATTCTCCGAAAGGAAACCCTAGAACATTTGGTTTCAAACTCGGCAGCAGCAATCGAATGTAGATATCCATGCGAAGTTCGACATGGGATACAAACAGGATCACTCGAACAGACGTATCCTGGAACATTTTCGAAATGTCCGAAACAAGATGACGAACTAAATTTGCGAAGACAATCAATATCACCATTGGATGCTGATAGACGAGATGGAACGAATTCCTAAGGCACTCTACACGATTGTATACAACACGACTAAGGTTAATCCAGGAGTCTTTCCACTGAAGATAGCGGACGGAGTGACAGATAACGTCAGGAATACAGCTGCTGTCCTAACAACATTTAATGCACAGTAACACGCTTGAGTGGAGTATACCGCAGAAAGATATCGGTATCTTGGTTTGCAGAAATTTTGAAAAATTGTCTGCAGCGCGAGGTCGTCTATAAGCGTCCATGCAGCTTACCCGGTATACTCAGACGGTTTTTTCGGACGTTTTCCACCGCACTCATTGTCAAAGATACTAAATATATACAATCATCCGGTTGTGGAGTATACAGTGCAAACTTAGACACTATGGATGGAAAATAACATCTCGCTCCTCGAAAGACAACCAAAATGTGTTACTGGATTGCATAATCTACCATTTGAGCAACGACTGATTAGACTTGGATTGTGCATCCTCGAGCGCAGACACATCCGAGCTGACCTAATCCTGACATACCGAATAATCCATACGGGGTCCCATCCACTCAGACACCTGTTTAATATTAGTTCCAATCTCCCGATCCGCACTCACAACCTAACCCTTCAAATCCCACATTCTGGATTAAACTGTCGCTGCATCTTTTACGCAGTCCGCGTATGCATTTTGTTGAACAGCTTACCGCTAGAAATGCTTTCCACATCAAACGAAATGACATTCAAGCAAATGTTACGATCTTTTTATGTTGAATAATACTGTGTTGGACCCCGTTTACTGAAATCGCTTAGTGATTCCTTCCTACACCACATACTTGGAAAAACATATTACCCAAACAGCAGTTCGTCAAGGTCGCTCAAACGAGCTCAGCATAGTTAGGGCCTAAAGTGACCCGGCTGGCACTAAATCGATTGGCAAACCAAACTAAAGCGACAACCGGTACAGACGTGTTGTGTGATGGTAACGGGAGTTTCCCATGTCGTATGCGTGTGGGATTCGAGGGTGAACGTGATTAGCGTTGGAAAGCTTGATCTCAGGGATGAATTAAGCCATAATCGAAAGGTGGGTGCGAAACGCGGGGAGCGACCTGGTTAACGTTGTGTCGAGTGACCTTGAAGAGTGTCAACGACATAATAGACGTTAAAAGGCGATTTGGCCTTGACTGGCCTGACGTAATTCCCCCTCTGCAATAATACTCGACCTTGAAATTTTAAATTCGTATTCGTTTAAGCCTGTAAGTCATGATTTTTGTTTATAATGATATTAAGCAGCGTTGCGCACGGAAACGGAAAGTTACTGGACGACCAATTTTATCACCACCCACTCCATACAAAAGTTAGATATCGGGTTATACTTAGCCGCCATTTCTATTAATTTTCTCCACTTTTCGTAGTTGAGATTATGACTTCTGGCCTATCACCGGATAGTATTTCGAATCCTTACTTGAATGAATTCTTGTATGCATCAAACCTTGTGTAGTAGTCGATTGATTGACAGTAAAGGCGAAAGTAGCGTGTTGTTTACCCCAGCAGCGAAAAACCATTCTAACCGTAATTGGCTCAATCGATACAATATCACTAACCAAATTAAAAACCAAATGAGCTTTCTGGCGAAAAAGCTTAATTTGTAGTGGATAATTTCAAAAGATCTGCTTCATGCAGATGTGCGATCAAATGTTAGTGAACCCCGTGTTTTTGACCCACTTTATTTACCATAATCTCATGACTAGCTTGTGGAACTCAGATGTTTCAGTGATTACAGAATCATGTTAAGTTACTGTCACTTGATTCCGTGATAAAAAAATAGAAATGCTGTTGCTCTCGTTCGATGAGGTCGATCAAGGTTATATGTGTTGATGCCATAATTAACAACGCATCTCACGACTACACAATGGGAATCTCTTTGCCAAAACGTTCAAAACTATATGCAACACACGGACGATGATCACAGTTGGTCCAATTTAGGTGTGATCGTCAAACAGCCGGCTGTAGCTTTTCACAAGCCCCTACAGCGAGTTGTCAATAGCTTATTGGCCCAACGTCGTACGGACAACACCTTGTATCACTTGTATCACAGAATATTTGTGTAAAAATGTCGTGTAGATTTTATTTCGATTTGGCGTTACTTTACGGATTCACAATGATAATGTACATCACTTAACTACTGAGTTTCTAATAGTAAGATTTGTTGGATAATAATTACAATACGCTGATGCTCGGTTGAACTCTCAAGAGCCCGTTAGTCTTTCGATAGATGAGCAGTCGCAGTTGTGTTCATGTACCAGATAAACATGTTCAACTAATTTACCAACTCACATTGTTGTCAATGTGATGAAAAGTTTAAGCATTTTTAAATTAATCGTGTACAGGCTTCAGGAAGGGTAGACCATTGTTCTTGGCATTAGACAACAGTGAGACGTGATTTTCTTCAGACGTGGCCAATTAACGATAATGTTATACCCGAAATTCACCGGATGCCATAGAGAAAATCGCCAATTATTTTCGGATTTAACATTATACACCCAGGGATATTGCTTGCGAGTTGTCGAGATTTTTTTGTTATTTTGCCACGAACATCTGTATTCAAGTTCTAAAGTATGGAAGAAGTTGTTTTTAATGTAAGCATATCTATCTGCCGGGCGCTTGTGCAGTTGTTAAGGAGAAGATCCTTGACGAAGTGCAGCTGCTTTGCGTCGATCTCCGTTTCAAGGTCACCAGGTTGGGCTCATGGGATGATTGTTAGGAAATGTTAGACTAGCAATTTGTACAACTTATTCAGAAAATTGGCACAGTTGCTAAATTGATAGGTATCCGCCGGATGCGTATTATGATGACAACATAGGCCAGGCCCACCTAAATAAAGTCATAGTTCAGAAATACATTTTACCAGAGAGGTTGAACGAAATGGCAAACAATCCGCTCTGGAGTATATCTCAAGTAGTAACAGTAATTTAGTTTGATAATAAAACAGACTCTAACGCAAATCACGTGAATCTGAATCTAAACCTGCACAGGATTCACCTAGATACACGAGGACTTTGCCCGGATGCGTTCAAACATATTATAAAAGTAAACCATTTCTGAGGGTAAGAGAAATTTTGTTTTATTTCTTAATGATTAATATGTAAGGAAAAATATCCTAGTGTAAATAGAAACTTCAAATTTTCGTTACGGAAGCAGCATACAAACGGTATGGGTGTGAAATTTTTTATATCGAAGAAGGCAAAATAGCCTGAAGGAATTTGAGATATGTAGGTTGAACAAAAGAGAAAACGTTACATGAGACTTCTCGAGTATAAACTAGTCTTGTAAAGACCAGGTTACGAATCGCTTTTCTCAAAACACGCTGTTCACGAAGGACGTCATTTCTATTAGAACCAGACATCAACTCTTGCCACAATGAGAATTCATCATACATATTCGTTCATCAAATTGGTCTTATTTTGTAGGCAAAACAGAATTAGCAGCTCTGGTGTGACAAACAACACAGGGTTGCAAACTAAACTTCCGTTTGCTTCGAAATATATTCTGATAACGACGTCATCTAGCGAACTGCACACCCATTTATGATGATGCAACATCTGAGCTATAAGTTGTCCCTACTACTGTTGCGGTTACCAGTGCTAACAAAATGAAATCTGAACTTCTACAAAACATCCGACAGATGTAGGATGATGCCCAGATCAATGATCGTAAATAAATAACAATCTTTCCCGATGAACAGAAAACTCACCCATTGACAGTTGGGGGCAGCGACCAAGAAAGGCATACAGTAGCGGTGCAGTGAAACTGACATATAGCCCGTAGACTGGTGGAAGGCCAGCGAGCAACGCGTATGCCATACCTTTGAAAATAATTCACCACCCGTTGTTAACATCATGAAAATTGAGAGAAAAGGTGAAAATCTGAATGAAACTTGTATAGTTCAAAGGCGCATAAATAAAGTTGTATGTATAATAGGACACAGCCTGATCACAAGCGGATCACACAATGGAAAAGGACAATATGGTCGATACTGTCCTGGCTCAAGTGTTTTTCTGTGTTTCTCTACAATTATATATATATATATATATATGCATCGCGCTCTTCATATCGTAATAACATTTATGCTTTTCTACTCACGACTTCAAATATACAACGCATAATATAATCAGCAGTCATATGTAGACGAAGTAAAAGGGACAACGATAATCGACACGGGTTTTAAACTACAAGACAAAAACGTGCCGAAGTATAAGCAAATGTAGTGGGCTGCTCGAATTTGCAGCGCATTATTTGCATACTAATGAAAATAACCAAGGTAGATACAAGTTGACCACCTACAATCTGTGTCTGTGAATTGCTAATTCTCAACTCGAGCAAGAAACTTGCAGCCAGATAAAAGAAGAAGAGTAAACAGGCGTTCGTTTGTACAGCCGAAACCCGAGCCGTTTGCATGTTGAAATTCAGCAAGGCTCCACCCTCTCTGGGTGTTCGTAATTTATTCCAATCTAGGTATGGATGTGTTTGTTGCGTTAGAAAGGTCACATGCTAGCTGCTCAGTCTCAATCACGTATTCACTGTATGATGATGAGGTGAACCGAAGGCATAGAAATGACCTAAACGTGTTTCGATCGTAATCACCCCGTGTCTAAAAGCGGTTGGAGTGATTCATGTGGATGTCCGAGATAGAAAATGTTTCTTTTTGGTTGGATTAGAGTAAAATAGAATGGAAACGCATAGTAACGAATGCGTGCGATCGGAAATTTTTGCAAAATGTTTGTGTGGTGCTTCATTACGCCGCTGGGGAACATAGGTTCAGTGCTTATCTGCGTTTCCATTAACACGAAGCAGTAGAGTTGAGGATTCACCTGTGCTGGTCTGTCACAATAATTTATATTGTTAAACTATTCCAAACAGTCACCAGTGCAGAATCGCACTGATTGTGGGACTTACCGTAATCCAAACCCGAAGCTAAATTTCAAGTTGCGAATGAGGATTTATCCTCAAATTCGTGAAAAATTGGGCAAAACACAAAGTCAGAACGATGTTCGAATTTCGGTTCACAGATAAGCATATCTGATGAGCTGTAATAACCACAAAACCAGCTGTGTGCTTCCTTCATGCATTTCGAAAGTCATATACTATTCATATATTATAATTCTGACTTCAAGCAAACATCAACAGGTATATTTTCTTTGGATGCAAGAGAATAGCATAGAAGTTGAAGGGACTGTTGGATTGTTTTTTTTCGAACATCGGCTGGGGAAAACGTAACCAGATCATAAAGTTCTTCTTGCAACGTAGTTACGCCGCGTGTTTCTTGTAAATAACATGTTAATCTCATATGATTTTATGATGATCAGAAGAAGTATTAAGCTCATCTCAAGATTGAGTTGTGCTCCCGCGGATGACATTCGAGACACTATTGTTGATCGTCACTTTCGTGAATGCAACAAGTTCATCGCAACTATTTCTTCTGATTGTTCACATCCACTGAACAAAAGCCTTGCTTCTTGTGAATCTTTTTCCTCCACCCGAAATTACTATGTTATTCCCTATTCGAGAACTAATAAATTTAGAAACTCTTTTGTTCCATATTTGACTCGATACATGGTTCGTTAGTCGAAAGCTGTTATGGAGTTAAAGAAGCGCTTGACAATTTTTTAAATGACGCTGAAATGTTCCAGTTATTCTCCAATTTTTATTTTTCTAATTCACCTCACATTTTTCTAGCATATGGTAAACTGAAACTTTATTATCTCAAGTATCATTTCATTGTGCTGCACTTTATACATTTTATCATATTTGTATTTTGTGGAGAAATTAATGTATTGCTGAAAATTCGTGTACACGAATAAAGTCATTTTCATCATCATCATCATCATCATCATCATGTGACTCTGCTTGATCGTTGAGCGTTATCACTAAGTTCACAATAGGGATTAAATTTTTCTGGTTGAAAAAGCATTCAAATTTACAGTAACCACAGTGGCGAAATATAGATACAAAAATATATATGTGCAAATGAAATGAATCATCTTTCTGGTTGGGGTATCTCCGAAAAATGATATTTCGGGGTTAGGTTGAATGTACTCGTCAAGTTTTGATTAGAATAACGCTAAATTAGTGGAGTTTACCGAATTGGTAGGTAGTGAAACCTGAACAAAACAAATGTACTGAATAAAAATACCTGCGGCAGTTTTGTTTGGAATGTGGAATGTCAAACATGCAACGGCGACCTCGGAACCGAGCAGAAGTTCGAAGTTGAAATAAAGTATCCAAGGATGGGGAATAGTGTTATAAGTTTTATACGAAAGGGAAAGATCGCCTCGCATTCTCCTTCGCTTGGATCCTCAGGTCAATCGTCTAAGGCGATCAACGTATGGCATATAATGAAAACCATCGACAAGCTTGGATGATATAAGCGTTTTAGAAACAAACTATCTTTTTGAAGTCATAATGTCCGTGCTTGGACAGCTTAGACTAGAACCGGGTGTATATACATGTTCAATATGAGGGGAAAGGAACCCGAGGGGAACGTCCAAGGATCCGCCGTAATATGCCTAGCAGACGAGGCGAGTTCATAAATAGCTTCACATTGTATAACAGGATTCAAACAAATACAAAGCCAGACACTTAGGTCCTTTTCTTCGTTGTATAATTTAAGTTTTGGACTCCAAGGATGTAAAAGTGGAGATCACTACCGAGCTGCTTCATTTTCAAATGGCAGTTTGTTTTCAGACGACCACTAGTGCAATACATGTACAGACATTTGTTCTTAACCTACGGCTTTGTCGTTAGACAAATTGCAGCAGACCGGCAAATATATTTGATGATATTGCTTTTGTTTCTAATATGAACGCATTAAGTACACTCAAATTCTACCATTCAAATGACTAGCCCCAAATTCAAGCATGTTTCACATTTGGGCGAATGTCCTCAATTCCTAATTCTTCGCCAAACTCAGGTATAGTGTATACCGATAGTCGGAAAAATAACTGCGACAGCCAACCATAGGGAGAAACCAAACAGCCTATACCGATATATGATTAAAAAACACGAAATAGCCACTAGCCAAATTGACTCTAGGTTTATAAGGAATAAGGATAAACGAAGTTATACTTGTATGCCACAGTTATATAGGGTTCGTACAACGAACCACGATGTTCAAACACAGAATCACAAAGTGATTCTTGGTCAAGCACTCAAGGCGATTATGGATGATCAAAGTAATATATTGCCCACATCCCCATCCCTTACACACCACTACCGGTTTCTGGCTGTTTGCCGTCGTCAGGTGGAGACAGTAAGATCAGGTTCAGTGAGCCTTGAAACAGTGGATTAAAGGTAAACAAGATTATACTTGTATGCAAACTGTTATATAGGGTTCGTACAACGAACCACGATGTTCAGACACGGAATCACAAAGTGATTCTTGGTCAAGCACTCAAGACGCTTATGGATGACCAAAGTAATGTGTTGCTCACATCCCCCGCACTTGATCCCCATCCCCATCACCTTGCTTACCACTTCAAAAGAACAATCGGTTTAGGAATCGTAATTGTGATATTTTGCCCCCTGTTCATTTTGATTCATTCCGCATTTTCAAAGTGTGTTTCCATTTCAATTCACACTGTAACCCGGGTGTTGTAGAGCGTTCGCCTTTCTAACTATAATTCATCAGCTCAGCAATGAAACAAATGAGAAATTGTTCAATAAATCTTGTTTTACAGCAGATTAGAGAACCGATTACGTCGACTGGTATTGGGAGACCAGTGAAGATGTCAAGTCAAAAGAAGAACAAATATTTAAAATTAGTTCTAAGGCGACAAGAAAGCAAAAGCAGTATTATAGCGCATGGGACTTGATAGGCATAATTTGAGACGGATTTGAAATGATGGCAAAATAGAGCTGTATTTCGAACTTGGACAAAATGAGGTCCAACGTGGTACGAAACCAATGAGACACCGAGGATAGATGCCATAATCAGAGATCGTAGATCCTTCTCCGGGGTGCCGAGCTCAAGAGTAATTACAAAGAAAACAAGATTGTCGTTTTAACTCTGGAAACCACACTCTGTTGAATCTTTTCCCCTTCCAACCTCTTCTTGATTTTCTAAATATTGTGAATTTTTGAAATCCAAAAAACACTGTACCATTCACTTATTACATTTTGTTTTAATCTTCCACATTGAATATTTCGACTACCTTTTAATGCGTTATTTTCCAGTCTTGACTTGTTTGCGGAACTTGGTTCGCGTGCCATACTGTTTTTGACATCGAACCGCAGAATTTACCCGACTGAGCCTAGTAATAGAGGTTTTATGTCAATTGTTTCAAAGCGGTGCCACATTTATTGACAAGCCCATTGGGTTCTGATACACATGGGGGATGTTGCGCGTTACTCTGTTCGGGACAATCAAAACGCTAAACATACAATTCCTATTCAACATACACACATTAACGGACAATTTGTAAAGCAATGAAACAGGCTCACAGGTGTTTACTCGACCGAGCTAATCTGATATTGAACCGCAGGCAGAGCCATGTAGGAGTCTCACTAACATTTTCTCACATCTCTCTGGGCTTGTGCAACCTGAGAGTATCTTGCCCTACGTGTAATCTTTGAACCTGCTACAAGGCCTCAAGAAAGTAACACAACGCTGGTCGAGAATCATAATAACACCGCGGCTAACATCCTTGAGTAATCAAATGCGCCGACACCTATTTGCTGACGATAAGCAATACCAGGTTTAGCATGTACGCATCTATCTGTCCGAATCAAGCTAAGGGGGGGGGAAATCACGTTTAATTTAGGTAAATGCCGTTTATGGACGCCTTGGCTTGTCGTGTGTTATACATGATCAAACGAGGATACAGTCAGTGCCTTCATCGCCATGACTTTTGACCGCATTCACAGAATGTTCCATAGTGCAACTGCTTGGCGTTAACTACCGTGCACTTTGCCTGTTGCCAAATAATACCTTCTATTAAAACCGCTGATTTACATGAAACGAATAAATCTCAAAATGACTATTGTGACCAAATCTGATCCCGAGAGAATTCTGGCAAAACGGCAATCGTGCTAACAAAAGCAAATAAACAATAAACCACTTAACTAGACGCAATTATTTAAAAAAAGGTGCGTCATCTAACCTTGGGGAACATTCATGACGCCAACAGTAAGTCCTGCGGTTATATCAGACAAAAGATCCGCCCGCCATTTGTAGTGCATCAGCGTATCCACAAAAGGAAATACGGATTTGAAAAAATTCAAACCACGAACAAAACATCGTCGGCCACCAGGGCAACAAGCTTGTTTCATGCGAATCCCAAGTGGAACAGTTTTGGTCAATTCAGCGTCATAATCCAGTATGTCCTGAGCGGAAAGTACAGGGCGGTCGAAGTGAAGCTCGCCTAAATCGGGAGCGGCCATCTCTACATCGGGATCTGACATTACTATTTAGACGTCAAACGTTTTTCCAACCACCACGATGCTTAATAAACAAATCACGACATCCAAGTGAACCAATCAGCTTTGATGAAATGTGACCAATAAGGAGGCGTGTATTTCGTCAACCGTCAACGACCGCACGGCCGAGCAAAACCAGGCCAGGCGAGATTAACCCAGATTACCGTCATAAATGTTAATCCACAATTTGCAAACAAAGTTTCGCTGCTTGTTCGCACGCAGAGTACGTAGCTACAGTCAACAAAGCTGAAGCAGTACAACAATGTCAAGCTGTGGAAAACGTGTCCGAAAGCTTCACAAACAGTTTAGCGCGCTATCGTGGAGTGCTCGACGAAGCTTCAATGAATTGAATTGACCTCACCCCCAAATAAATGAGCAATCAATAGTTTTAAGTCATGCCCGATCAGGTGACCTCCTCAAACGTTAATTGTTTCTCACACGCGTTCCATCAGCAAGCGGATCAGTGTACATAATTAGAAACATAAAATGGATCAGATTAAATTAGAACTTTTGCTCGAACAGCAGATAAAGTTGATGGAATTATTAGTTCAAAGTAAAATAACATGTACTCTAGCGAACAACAGTGCTCCATCATCCGTCGATGGTATCGTTAATAGTATCCATGATTTAATTTAGACGCTGAGGCTAATGTCACGCTTGATACGTGGTTCCATGGGTATGAAGATTTGTTCCGCGTAGATTTTGCCGCACAGGACGATGCGTGCAAAGTTAGACTGCTACTCTGCAAGCTTGGCCCCCAGTGAGCTCGATAAATATTGTAACTTTATCTTGCCACAAAACCCACGCGACCGTTCATTCATACACACAGTCGAAACACTGAAACAGCTATTTGGAGACAGGTCATAACTGGTTAACACACGTTATCGGTATGCCAGCATATGCTGCAAACCGGTTACAACGATGGTCTCTCACACTATTGGTATACGATTTCAATATACAATATCTCCCTTCCAAAGATTTTGGTGAAGCGGACGCGCTGTCCCGCCTAATTCCGTTTCGAGATCAACCAGACGAGGATACAGTCATTGCATGCTTATTCATCGAGCAAGCTATGCAGCGACAATTTGACGACGCAGGGCGGGGATTGCCTGTCAAGCTGAGGAAATTAAACAACGTACGCAAACAGATGAAACTTTGCTGCAAGAAATCGCCTATACTCACTGGCTGGTCGAAATTTACGCCTGCTGGGGAACTCTCGCAATTCTACCAAAGACGTGAATCCCTTTCAATTATTGACGAGTGTCTAATGTTCGATGATCGCGTTGTTGTTCCAAAGAATCTACGCAATCGCGTCCTTCGACAATTCCACAATGGGCACCCAGGCATCCAACGCATGAAGGCGATCGCTCGAAGTTTCGCTTATTGGCCTGGTATAGACGCAAATATTGATCTATTCGTCAAGTCATGCCGTCAATGTCAGCAGGCAACCAAGATGCCAAACCGTGTACCAATTGCACCATGGCCTACGTCAGAAAAACCGTGACAACGAATTCATGTCGATTTCGCTGGTCCAATAAACGGGGTCATGTACCTCGTCGTGGTGGATTCTTACTCGAAATGGCCCGAAATCATCGAGATGCCATCTGCACCATCCAGCAACACGATCAGCTCACTGCGTCGTTTATTTAGTCAGGATGGATTGTCAGAAACTCTCGTGTCCGATAATGGCTCGCAATTCACTTCGGGCGTTTTCGCGAACAATGTGTCACATCTACGCTTGCCGCTTTACCATCCTCAGTCAAATGGCCAGGCCGAACGCTTCGTCGACACATTCAAACGTGCTCTTCTGAAATCACGTGGGGATGGGACATCCGTCGATAGTCTGCAACGTTTTCTGCTGGTTTACAGAACTACGCCGAACGATACGTTGACCAGCCGCAAAACCCCCGCCGAAGCACTCATGGGCAGGAAGCTACACACATGGAACAATGCTATGCTGCCCAAGTCAACCAAACCGCCGCTCAATTAGAATCAACAGTCATGCTTCGAACCAGGAACTGCCGTCCACGTACGAGACTACAGAACATCAAGTCCACCGTGGATCGATGGTAACATTATCCGTCGCAGAGGCAGTGTAATGTTCGACGTCAAAGTTGGAAAAGATGTCATGACACGACACAGAAATCAGCTACGCCTGAGATCCGCAACCTTCGATACGCTCGTCGAGATCCGGATACCACAGGACATACTGCATGAAACATTCAACCTTCCAACACCAAGTGAATCTATCACGACTGAAATACCGACTGACCGAAGTCTGCAACCACGTCGCTAGACAACCAGAAAAAGAAAACCCGTGAAACCGTTGCAGGTCAATCCACGCAAGTCCCGGTATTGAGAATCTCAAAGGGAAGGTGTTAAGGAAATATTATTATTTTCCTCAAAAACTCATTATTACCTTTTAAACTATGTGAATTTATGATTCTCGATCCTGATTGGTCTTTTTGTCGGTCATATTGTGTTTCGCCAGAAACAGTGTATAAATACAAACGAGCCGCAGCCTAATCGGCCTTTTGGTCAGAGACGGTAACGCTATTTGCCTGAAGGGTCTGATTTTGTTCTCGCTACGCGTAGTGTTGGTTAGTCAATTGTGACTAATAGCATAAAAGATTTCAGTGTTAAGCATTTGGGTAATTATTACTTGGGTTCTACTGTTGTAATATACAACACAAGCCCCTTTAGTGACGAGGGAACAAATGCGAGACCAAACCACGAAATCTGATGGCACCAAAGTCATCAAACAAACTGAATCGCTAGATAAATTGTTTGATAATCGATTTACACAGAATGGTGAAGAGTTGTCATCCACGGACCATATACGAACGAACATGCAAACAATGGGTCAAAGAGTTGCGCGCTACATACATCAAAAAGAGTAGCCACAATTCGCTTCACGAATGATCTCTCTTGGATGAATCGAAAAATTTGCCAGGCAAAATATTGCCGCCCGAAGCAAAAACGTTTGGATGAAATAGGAAAGCGATTTTTAGTTCACTGGTTTCAGCGCGTTTTCCAACACAGATACAAAATCTTGGTCTGTGAATTGAACTCCACGGGATGGGCGATTGTGCGGCTTTCGTTTATTCCCAGGTTTCATGGGTGAACCCAAAATTTTGCGAACCACGTCGCTAGACTCGGCCATTTCGTCATTGGTAACGGACCGGTTATCCTCAGACTCCTCATCTCCTTCGGTATCTTGTTCGTCTCCTACCTCCACGGCACCACCAGTAACATCTTGTTCAAGTTTCAATTTTTCCGTGGCGATCTGGTAGATACCCATTTCCACAGTGTCCTTGGACACCAAACGTATGACGCGGACAGGCCTGCGAAAAAGGTAGGTGTGATAGACTCAAAAAAGGGAACCGAGTGTTTAAAGCAGCATAATATAAAACAGGTGATTTGCTTACTTGGTTTGACCAAGACGATGCGCGCGATCTTCTGCTTGTTTGTCATTGTACGGGTTAAAATCCACATCGTGAATTATGACGGTATCCGCGCCGGTTAAATTGAGCCCGAGACTACCCGCGCGAGTAGAAAGTAGGAAAACTTCAATGGAAGAACTAAAAGGGAAAAACGAGTGCTTTGAACCTGAACGAAAGTATGAGTAACATAGTTTGTGATAAAACATTGGCGAGTATAAAAGAGCTCATGAAACTGTGTTCAAACTTGGTGACAAAAACAATGGATTGCGGCGGTTGACCCCAGAGTTGCGAACGTGAGCAATCCATCACAAACCACATTGCTGGAAGACCTTTAGCCACCTAACGTATTCTGCGCGGACTGTTCAACATTCACTCCCGTAAAACGATGCTGTCCTTACCGGAGTGGAATAAATCATTCCCTTTAAAATCGAGCTTAAATCAAGTCTCTACCAGAGGTCTGGTAAATGCCAGCAATCCCGGAAGTGATTTCCTTCTGTATCCCACCCCCGGAAACCACCAAACTTCATAGGCAGTTGAACTGCTCGACATGATCGAGAATAAGATCATTCATAACAAACTAATGCCGTTCTCATGACCATTCCTTTACACTTGCTCGTAGCCCATACTTAGATGCCTCCACAGACATCATATCCAAGGCCTGTTGGATAATAAGTATCCCACCCCACAGGCAGCTTAGGAGACTGTGACACTTTTCATGATTTCCAGATGGTGAGTTCAGCTATACGCAACGGTGAGGTCTGTCTAAATGTCAAATTCATGAGCACAGCTTTTACAGAAATCCTTTTAGGGTAAGCCCGTTTCCCGCTCTATACCACACAGCAAATGTACATGAAATGTACGTGTCGGAAAACGGGTGATCTAATGACCAATAAAACGAAGTGAACACAGAGTGTCCACACGAAAACCATCACAATTGAATAAATTTTTTGCTCGTAGAACTGCAAGACATCGAAAGCACATTTCAACGCTAAATGGGCCCTTTCAAAGATGAAGTAAATGATGGAACGATGCAGCTGACATTGCGGAACCGAACTTCTATCGCTAAATAGCCACAAGAGCAGCGCTCATGACACTCATAGAGGTGAGGAAGTGCTCTTACTGATGGTAGCAGGTGAATTTTGGAAAAGGACAATTTCAAACCAGTTACGTCCGGGCAGCTAAACTCTGTCGGCCAACGGAAGGAACGTTGATTCGGTTGTTGTTCAGTAAAATGCTTGTTGAGTTGTAATTGAATTTGGGCAACCTGACAGTATCTTAGCCCACGTGCCGTCTATTACTGTGCGGCACTTTGCCTGCATCAGACTTGTGATTTCATGCATTCATACAATTGAATTTGCAAAGTGTACTTAGGGGCCCTCGAGGAATTATAAACATGCTATTAGTGATACTGATTCTTGACACTGGAAATCCAGCATAGAAGTTCTTTTATTGCAAAAACGCTCATTTGCACGCATTTCCATCACACACACACACACGTAACTTGTTTTCTTTCACAGATTTTTTCGTGATCTGAGGAAATCTAATTTGAGAACGAAAATAAGGGAAGAAGCAAAACATAAAGCACCCAGGATAATGTGTAAAATGTCGAATGGAATACAAACCTGTTGAAACGATCGACCAATTCTTGACGTTCATTCACCGGCGTCGTTCCATCAAGACGCAAATACCTGCGATCTCTTGAGCGAAGAAATTCTTCAATAACATCTAGGACGACGATAAATTGACTAAATATTAGTAAACGATGTCCTTCTTTGATCAACTTTGGAATGTTTTCATCCAACCATACAAGTTTCCCAGAACCCGACATGATAGCTTCGAATGGCAGGGTGTAAGAGGAGAGAATCTAGCAACACAAGATAAAAATGAGTGAGTCACGAGTCGTTGATCGAAATGGATTACAAAACCTGTCGGTAGTCAAAAAACAACTGCAGGATTATAGCACCCTGACCAGCGGGGGTAATACTAATGAACAATTTAGACTACAAGCGGATGCGTGAATTGATTGCCGCATATCGTGCAGTAAAAATGCTGCGACGAATCGGACATCGATGCTATAACTAGAGGCTACAAAAACGTGCCGTGAATTTTTTTTACCACACAAAGTACACAAGTTTCTAGCCACAGTCGAGTAAATTATCCGGTTTTAAAATCGTACAATTGTAAAATCAGAGTTATGGACATTTCAGTCGAAGCGTAAGCAGCTCATCATCATTCGTTCTTTTCTATAAACTCCATTATTTTTCATGTCTCATTTCTTCCACTGCTACCTAGAATATTATTACACCATGGTTGTGCAAAGTACTAGTTACGAGTGTAATGCACACATACCCCACCGACCGGATGTGTAATCGTGCAGTATGGTATATACGGTATGAAAGCACAAGCCTGATCCAGGCAAAATGCCGCACAGTCAGAGACTGCAGGTGGACCAAGGTACTGTCATGGATGTGAAATCGTGCAGTACTTTGTGCTGTGCGGCCAACACTGTGCTAAATTGTTTGGCCAGAGGTAGTGAGTGAGCTGAATGCTGAAACACGCTGGAGTCTCACTACCATTTCCTGTTCTTTTTTCTTCCTTATATCTGTCTAGGCCTGGGCAACCTGACAATGTGCCTGGATCAGGCTTGTATACCATTGTTGGATAAGTTTGGTATTGCCAATCTGTTCAATCATCTGCGCACGCACACCCGTGGATGGGATCAAACCAATGGGCACGAAGCGAAATCCTTATTTGTATGTTTGTGGGGTGTTTGTGATGGAAATGTACGGGAATGTAGATCTTTATTTGAAACCCATGGGTCTAAACCTCATCCGCATGTGTGTGGGGTGTGTGATTGCACCGGTTCGTCGTACCAGCCTTATCCAACAGTGGAATAGAAGCGCGAACCTTGTATACTGATGATCAGCTGAGCCGAACCAGCTGCAACAGAGATACAAATTTCCCTTTTCCCGATGGTTTAAAAATGCGGAAGAGAGTAGTTTTGACAAACTCACATCATAGAACTGACAAATCTTATGAACTTGATGGTCAGATAGTAGCCGAAGATCTTCGAAAATAAGATTGGGGTCTGAATTCGCATGACTGGGATCTAGATGCAGTGTGTCTGCAATATTTCTCAGCGCAGTCTCAGAGTAAGCAAGACCGGAGAGCAGAATCTGGTGGTTAGCTGCTTTGCGAAGTTGAACAATCATGCTTAACGCCGATTCGTTATCCGTCCTAATGGATGTGGATTGCTCACCGCCATTCACAGCTAAAAGATGAGTAAACAGGATTAGAACATACCATGAAATGACGGTCAGGTCTATGCAAGAGCATGAAAAATACCTTTATCATCGGCCAACCCGGGATCTTTTTTAGGCGTGAGATGCTCCGCTTTGGTCGTTACCGTATCCTCAACGTCCATGTCAACTCCATTGTCCAAGTCTGCGTTGGTAGTGGTTTGACGGAGGCGCTCCACTAAATGCTGATAGTGTTTTCTTTGAGATTCGGTCATGGGCACATACACGATCTCACTCGTTTTCGTAGGAAGTTGACTAAGAACCTAGACAACGGGAAAGGCGAATATAAGATCAAGAATAGCAGAGGCGTTTGATAGCAATTCGTAATCACATGAGTGCATTATTTTGCAAATTGACTTTAGTTTATAGATTCCGTCTTACAAATAAATACAAGATAGACATATTTTTAAGCCAGTGTAATGAAGACCAATTAAAATTAGTTCAACTCAACAGAAAGTAGTGGTGGTGAGCCGAGAAAAGCAAACTTGCATCGTTATAATTCGGAACTTATTGTAAGACGAGAAATCGACCCACGATTTCAATAGAAAATCACAATAGTTTACAACCCCACAGACTGCTGATAAGTGACCGTTATGAAACGCATGTGCTTTACTTGGCAAAAAAGAATCTTAAAGGACGACGGGGCTTAAAAATAGGGACAATCACTTCTAGCTCAAGTCAACTGAAGAGTGGATTTGTTCACCCCACTAAATAAGACAGGGAGTCGATCACAAACTAGCTACTTACAATGAACAGCCATTAGAATGATTTCATAGAATTCGAAATGTCAATGAGATAAAAGGTAGTCACAGCCAGCATGCGCGCAATGTTAGAATGGATTCCTGGAGTGACAAGTTGAGAAAACTATAGAGCAACGCGACAAAACACCAACGCGGTCACCAAAGGTTGTCTGAGTACATCATCATCATCAAAGACAGCATTACACCGGTAGCACGTACCGAATGCTTAACTGCCACTCAACCATGAAAAAGTAAAATCCTAAAAGATGGGGAAGGGTGGGACTTAAATAGCTACGGATTCTATAGAAGAGTAAGCACAAACAAACGTGGTAGAGGTGCCTACACCTCGAATGGAACATGCATTCAAACAAGTTTCGCGGATGAGTAGAGCGACATCAGCACGGCGGCTTCCTCGCGGCTTTCACTGTCATGCATCATAACCAGCTCTTCTCGTCACTCCGCTTGACAACATACAAGGTTAAGCAAACACTCCAAGAAGATGCTTAGTGCATGACCGCCATAGAACACGGTTTCTTGACATATCCTGAAGCGTAACTAGTGTCGCACAGTCATAGACTGCACATGGGCTAAACTGGCAGTGAGACTCTAGCATGTTTCCGCATGCGGCCTATTACCGGTGGCAAATCAATTTAGCAAGGTGCCTGTCACAGAAGTCCTACACGATTGTACATCCATGCAGTGGACAGGTAGATGTTATAAAACAGCTCACCTGTGACTTTAATCGTCGTAGGAAAAATGGACGGAGCAAATTTTTCGCTTGTTCCAGGCGTTCTAGTTCGAAATTGCTTCTTTCCTCACCATGATTCGACTCTGCGCTTTCCGTTCCCCGAGCCAACGGTTTCTATAAAGTGGGAAACAATTCGATTCGAGACGACTCGCATTGGCAAAATGCCTGACTTTCCACACACAGACAAAAACTAACCGAATACATTTGGAACATTTTCTTGAGTAAGTCCGTAGATCGTGAAAACATATCAGGCATAAGGAAGGACAAAAGTGAGATGAGCTCTAACAAGTTGTTTTGCAGCGGGGTCCCGGTTAGCAAAAGGCGCCGTTGAACGTGAAAGTTGCTCAAATGACGGAAGCGCTGTGACGACATGTTTTTCAGCATATGCGCCTCATCGAATATCCCGTAATGAAATTCGACACGCTTCATCAGGGCCCGGTCTTCAATTGTACTCGTTCCTATCGCGTAGCTGAAAGAACATTTCACGAAAAGGTCTAAATTACTTGGATTTAAAAAATATCAAGCAATCAAAATGGGCAACAATAACTGGAGGTTGAGCCCTTAAAAGTTTACAAGTGGAGTAGCGAAGTGAAAAATGCCAATGCTGTGCGGGTGGTACCGTGCTAAATTGATTGGCTGCATGCTGAAACAGGCTGGAGTCTGACTAATTTCCTGTTATTTTTTCTTCCTCATATCTGTCCAGACCTGGGCAACCTGCAGTATCTTAGCCCACGTGCAGTCCTCGGCTGTGCGCACTTTGCCTGGATCAGGCTTATGATTTCATACATACAACATGAAAATCATTTCATAACAGGAATTCTGGGTCGGAATGTCTGTGCCCAATTACCGTGGATATCACAATGGTCTGCATAATGCCATCCGAAAATACGAAGGAACAAAAATCGGATTATCATCGAACACTTGATGACGCCTTCACGAGTCTGCAGTTGGTCAGATACTGAATGAAAACTTGACCGAGAAGGAAGCCAAAATTTTTGATGGGAAACACACAATAACCCACGTGAAACAGGTATATGGTATGGTATGAAAGCACAAGCCTGATCCAGGCTTAGACAGATATGAGGGGGGGGATAGAAATGGTAGTGAGACTCCAGCATGTTTCAGCACGAAGCTCACTACCGTTGGCCAATCAATTTAGCACGATGTTAGCCGCACAGCACAGAAATGCTGCACGATCGCACATCCGTGCAACAGGGCTTCCAATAGTCGAATAAAAAATGTTTGCATACAAGTTTGCGAAAATTCACTACCTTGTAAGCAACACGTTGAACTCCGGCTGGGATTTTGAATCATATATCTTCAATCGAATAGCTTTTCGTTGTTCGGCGGAACCCTGATAGACCAACACTTTCAAGTGGGAACACCAATCGGCGAGTTCTCGTTGCCAGTTTTCTTGCGTGGAACTTGGACAAATGATCAAATGCGGGCCACGATCCCCACTTTCCCACAAACTAGCCAAAAACGCAATCGCCTGGATCGTTTTTCCGAGACCCATCTCATCCGCGAGAATGCCATTGACCTGCTCAGTGTGTAACAATCGCAACCAGTTGAGACCAACAAGTTGGTATGGTTTCAGTTCTTTCCTAAAACAACAAAAGTGTATGATGCAAGGAAACAGACATTCAAGAGGTAAAAATGAAAATATCTGATCCGTGAGGTGTAATCAGACTTCTGATTAATATATAGATTTGGGGATTAATGGCGCTTTGTATGTAGCTATGAAATCACAAGCAACAGTCACCGAGTGCAGGTAAGATACTGCCAGGTTACTCACACGTAGATGGAGAAAATGACAGTGGAACGGCAATTGTTTTCGCAGGCAGCTCAATATCGGGGTAATTAGACGATGTAACACCTAACAAGAAAATACATAATCCCATTTATATGCGGTGTTAAAAACCGGTTTAGCGTGCAGTTTCATGTATAACACAGTCGTATAATCGACAGTGTATCACGTTCGCGGTCAAGAGTTCATTTTTCAGAACCCATCGTTGGTCATCTTTTATACGGACGCTGCCTTTACGAAAATCACATGGACACAAATGTGACAAGGCGGTGTGTGAAACTGCAATCAAGGACCGCATTATTAAAAGGCATTCAGTTGGCTCCTTAAGAACACTACTTACGGGCATGCGGTACCGAACAGCCTAAAACATACTTCAACTTGTAGTCAGCAAACATTTTTTTATTTAACGGGCACGCACTGCATACAGTTGATGATGTATGGCTGTAACGATCCAAACGAAACAAACTTTGTAACGTTCTATATGCGATACGTTATCCCGGTCTAGGCCTGGGCAACCTGACAGTAACCTAGCCCACGTGCGGTCTCTGGCTGTGCGGCACTTTGCTGGATCAGGCTTGTGCTTTCATACCATATACCCGTTAAGAATGTAGATGTTAGATTTTCTGTTTTTATACAAGATTCTTCTTTAGTTTACCTCTCACCGTGCTGGTGAAGAGAAACTGCTTTTTCCAGTGTCGGTTATAACGAGGTGCTCCCTAAGTACAACCCGGATAATCTATTGCCATCGCAATCGTCGAAGATTTCAAATGGACAAAAAGAAAAAAACGTATTGGCAGTGGTGGATGTTTCTCTGCTGCTTTCCACCGAATGAAATTCTGGACTATGAGCTCGATTGGCTAGCTAGCCCCTTACTGTCCTGTGCAAACTTAACTGAACTGCAAATAACGGTGTTGCATCTGCACGGATGTCAATCGTACAGTACTTCTGTGCTGTGCAGCTAACTTCGTGCTAAATTGATTTGACACAGGTAGTGAGCTACAATAATATAGCTAGATAAGTGAGGAACAATGCTCTTCCAGCTTTTGGTGGCGCCAAGCCATCATGAGCCAACCAGGTTCCAAAGGTTGTCATAGCCAGGAGCGGCAGTGGGGATAAGCTCCCACTGCCTGAAAAATACTCCCATATGGCGCGCGTCTCAAATAGCCCCTGACAACCAAAACCAGCTTCTGACCTGCACGAGTGGCTCCCCGAGCCAGGCGGAACTGCTTATACCGACAGGAGAAGAGCGAAGGCAAGTGACTGGCGCCTGAAAACCAGTTTGCTTCGGGTAGATGGAGATCGTTAGCCTGGGAGGGCATTTCATCTAAGGGAAGGAAAACCCTGATTTTAAACCTCCGCTGCCTTGCGGGATACCCGATCGCAGGAACGGCCTCGGAGAAAACCCTGAGGAAAAACCTGGAACAGAGTCTGGTATACGGTTAGTTGGTGCACACCACCTCTTTCTGGCTACTCCCTGCTGCCGTGTAGGTCGCACTTGGTTGTGCATAGGCTAGACAAGTTGACTCGAAAAAACGCCGAGTGGTGTTGGGGACGCCGCTTTGTACAAAAATTCCCAAGACCCTTCATTAAGGCCGACTCATCCTCCAGGAGGAGATGGTTGCACAAAAGAGAAAAAAGAAAGACAACAAGCAAACAGCAATCCAGACAATTATTTAGAGTTATACCTATCCCAGCAACAATAACCAATCCTAAATCTCTTCAAAGCACGTGAGCCCGTAAAGGCGCTTTGATCATTCCAGTTTATAATCAGTGGCTAAATGAAAAGTTGAAATTCACGTAACAAGCCCGGTGGAACGGTAGTCGTAAACATAACCGAGCGGCAACCAAGCATGATTAAAAAGCAACTCACAAGGGATTTAATATGGCCGGTTGCTGGATGAGCAAGTGATCCGGTTTGTCAGACGTATTGGCAGATGGTGCATCATCCGCGGAGAGAGCGACATTGTTGGCGAGTAAACGGGCCGCCCTTTCTGAAACACGTTCGGTGATTCGTTCACAACGTTGTAGCAGGCGAACGACAGTGGCACGCATTTGTAAAACTTCTTTGCAGGCGTCAATCATGTTTGGAGACAAGTAACGCGTCCCGGTTAGACGAGCCATCAGATTGGCGATATTTTGGAACGGTCGGAGGGAACTCAGAACCTCGGCGGTCTTGCGTGAACAACCAGGCATCAATGCTAATTCTTCTGGACGAGCTTGATTGAAAAACTCAAGAACACCCACTCTATCTTCTGCCGACAAATCAACATTCTAAAATGATTATCAATTTTTAAATAAAAAGCATATCAAGAACAATATCAATAACAATATCAACAACAATAGCAAACTCGATGTGCAAACGAACCCTTTAACAGTAAACAGCGCTTACCCACTAGCAGCTAATAAATATGCTAGGCCAGACGAAAGAGAATTTATCATGAGCGAAAATAGCAGCAAAATACTCTGGATACGATACTAATGGGCGCAGAATGGGGAAATGACGAACAAATTTAGAAAAGCCAGCGTTACAGTAAAAGATTTCACGGTTGGTAACTATGCGCAGTTTGTGAAGGACTTGCGTTAAAACACACTTCAATTGATTTTCAAAGCAAACGTACAGCTAGATGGTGACGTTTACGACACGTTGTTCGCAATCGGCCACTTATAAAATGTTCTATCATAAATCCTGAGCAACAACAGATTAATATTCGTTGTCTTCTTTGAATGTTATTTTTATATCTGTCTAGGCACCGGCAACTTACACTAGTTTAGTCTGCGTACGGTCTGTGACGGTGAGGCAATTTGCCTGGATCAGGGTTGTGATTTCATACATACACACATACACTACACCATCGGTTAATTCAACCAAATTTGACAGTGAGCGGAAACTTATAGCTTTTTCCAAGGTATACGCAAACAAGCATACACCCGGAGTCAATGGAAAGGTAGCAATCAGATTACGTAGATTCAGGTACTGTCCTGTTGCCCGGAACTAAATTGATTGATGGAAAAAGCAGTTGCGACAGCCAGTGTGTAAAACTGTAGCACATGTACCGCTTCTTGCCATAGAAACCTCGGCTGAGCAGGGGAATTGATCTAGCGTTCGTATTATAAAACGTGTGCAGTAGAATGGAACAATTGTACCTTTATTTACATCTAAATAAAACAGTGTAGAGCGATCAAGTGGCCATCATCATGAGCATCACTACACCGGTAACATAACAGATGCTCAACTGCCACAAAACCATTAAAAAATCAAATCCTAAAGGATGGGGAGAGACAGGACTTGATAGCTACGGAATCTATAGTGTACGCGCAAACAAACTGGGATGAGGTGTCTGCACCTCGAATGAAACATGCATTCAATCTAGTGTTGTGAACGAGTAGAGTTACATCAACAGGACACCTTCCCTGTGACTTTCACGTCCATGTATCGAGTGGACAAAAGTATGACCAAGTTCGCTTTATAATACAATGTAAAGATCCGTGAAGATAGGTTCGTAAACTCCAACTACTTGAAACAATAAGTAACAAACTGCCAAAGAAAATTTAAAAAATCTAAACTAACGTCATCCGTGGCATCTACGTCCTTCGATGATTCATCTTCGGCATTTTCGGCTGATTTCACAGAAAGCTGAGTTTTCACTCGTTTTCGAGACACTGAAAAAAATAGGAAAGTAAGAATGACGGATCGGTCAAATATGAAACAATCCAAGCAAAAATGAATAATCCACTCGGTAGCCAAAACACGATGAATGAACATTGTTTTGCATCCCAAATTTTCAAACCACTCAAGAGACGGAGTAATACATGCCCAGTAAATGAAGCATCTAGGTTGTGTCAGCGCGAATAAGCAAGCAGAACAGCGACATATATATGAATGAATATATAATTAGATTTAGTGGCGGACGAAGCCTGGTGTTGTCACCAGATATCAACATGTAATACTGATAGTAAGACTGTAGCAAGTTCTCATTAGCAATTAAAAGCCTAGCGTGAATCACGACGTTTGATATCACTTCCATGTACTGAATGCACTATATTACAGTATGCAACTACATAGCTAGTACATGAGATACAATTCCCCAAAATCCAATCACCTATTACAGTCTGGGCACCATGAAACTAATTCCAGAAGCAAGTACATAGCAGATTTCGTGCATTCAGCACATACCGCCCTTGCAATGCACGCACATGATTACAATAAATAGTATGGAAGTAAGTAGAAAATGATTTTCTTAGCGGTCCAGTTAGAGATACAACTTATTCATTAAGAACCCCGACTTGTTCTTCTTGACTTGCTTGTAATGCTTGAAAAGCATTCTTTTATCTGCATACGTCGTCCAAGCTGGCGGTGTTTCATGCACGCTCACAACGATAGACAATACTCGGCATTTGTCCGCTGTCAGCCGACTTACATTCAGCAGCCGAATGCAAAATCTGATCTTCGCCAGCATGAAGGTGACGCTTTACACTATGCTTCCAGAGTGAGTATATTTTACGTGCAATTTTCGTGTACATCTTTCAGTATCTGCCAACCTAACTCTTAATTGCTTGGCACTTTGGCTGACTCCAGACCTATGCTAAATGATGATGGTAAACATTGATATAAGCTTTTGATTCAATGGCACTTTGATAATGTTATTAACACGAATAAAGATAGATCATTTATAAAAGCTTACATGGAGTGCTCACTACACCAACAGAAGCCATGTATTGAGCCGCATCACCTTCTTTACTTTCAGGCGGTGAAACTGATATGGAGTCATTGGAATCCTTCGGTTGCAACGCCCGAGGGCGCTTAGAAGCGGACACGGCATTGCGAAGCTCACGGTCAACGTAACCACGCTTTTTAATTTCGGCCTCGCAAACACGGTTCGTTCGGAAGAACCTGTTTCCACTGGGACGCGATACGGGAAGATCAGTGGGAGGTTGTGGAGCTGTTTCAATCTGAATAAAATGTGGGTAGAATCGTTAAAACAAAATGAGAATTTAAAACAATGAACCAAGACTCAAAAGATCGCACATCAACAATCATTCAGTGTGTATGAAAGCACAAGCCTGATCCAGGCAAAGTGCCGTACAGTCAGAGACTGCACGTGGGGTAAGATACTGTCAGGTTGCACAGGCCTAGACAGATACGAGAAAGCATGGACGTGTGATTGTGCATAACCCATATATGCTGAACGGGCAATGGAATGCAACTTTGATTGAAACTGGTCATGAGTTGTGATCCAGAACACGTTAGTTTCGCTGTTCATCTACACCCAGGCATAACATAAGGATGCGAATAAAATATGGTCAACAGATTATCATTTTTAGTGGGACATAGCACGTACTTCGTAGTTCGATCCACGCTACTAGAACCGGGAACAACTTTGTTTATGCTCTGTCAAAACGGAATCAAAAATCAGAATAACCGAATTAGAGCGCTGGTTAAATTAGCTGTTTCAACACTTAATGACCTCACGGATGTACGGCTAACACCGTGCTAAATTGATTGGCCACCGGTAGTATGAGCTGCATGCTGAAACACGCTGGAGTCTCGCTACCATTTTTATTATACTTTCTCTCATATCTGTTTTGGCCTGGGCAACCTGACAGTTTCTTAGCCCACGTGTAGTCGGTGACTGCACGGCACTTTGCCTGGATCAGGCTTGTGCTTTCAATCAATCAATCGCGCTGATAAGAAGGGAGCACAAATACATGTAACGAAGATTTCTTTGTTGAAAGCAGACGTGTATTTGAAGCAGACACCATTTGCGCTTCTTACCTTGAGAATGTAGCACACTGGCTACTAACCTAAGGTTAATCTAGTGATGAACCCCATGAGCAGTAAATGCTTAACCCTTAACAGCCTGAATTATTTTACAAGCGTCACCTCACTTCCGAAGTTTGTTAACAACTGGCGCGCCGCATGGCTCAGCCGTCTCAAACACGTATCAAACGAGAGCAGAACGTGTGCCGAATCCGATACGGAAGTGATCTGTCTAATTTATCCTATCATAAACCTCTAAATTTTGTGTACCGAATGTGACCCATTCGACCGTTAAGGGTTAAGTGGTGGCTATAGGGTTTCATATTTGTGATTACTCACGAGTAGCGGATGAGTCGAAATATTCATGACGTTGAAAACCGTGGCTCATAATCGAAGCATTGGACTTGATTTTCGCTAGTAATTGTGTTCAGCAGCATTTTATACTCCCTCCTTCGGGTAAGACTCAAACCCTGATCATCACTGATCCTGGTCATTCCCACGAGATGTGACACACTGTAGGCCTACTATAGGCTGTTTAGCGGTAAGGTCAAATCAGTGGTGGTGGGTTGACTACTACTTAACCATGTTCTCTGCCCTGACTATCACCCTTGGTCTGACGAAGCTTCTGTGTCAGAAGTGAAACGTCACCCAATAACTACTCTAACCGATTGCACTCAAATTTCTTTGCATGCTGATCATCACTATTGTGGTCCCATGCCGTACACCGATCGCGATTAAGCATTTATGATTATTTTGCCAGTTTGTCAGGCCGGTCGTGGACAAAACAACACTAAAAGGGTTCAGACAAGCACATAGCAGTTGCTAGTGATATGAAGCGAATACCTAACCAAAAACGGTTGTGTAATCGTTTAATACTTCACTACGGTGTAGTTAACACTCTGTGAAATTGATATGCCACCGCTACTGAGCCGCACGCGGAAACACAAACGAAAACACATTGGTCTTACTAACAATTTATGTTTCATGTTTAATGTCTGCCTAGGCCTAGACAACCTGACAGTATCTTAGCCCATGTGTAGTCTCTGGCTGCGCGGCACTTTGCCTGGATCAGGCTTATGATTTCACCATTTCAGAGATGAAGAGTTACGGAGACGGCATTAAGTAAGTGCTCCAAAGGCAAATGGGAAAAAGTACGCAAAGTACGCAAAACCTTAAGCTGATCCTTACGGAAGTTTATTCAAGGACTGAAAAACAATCAAGTTGTCAACTGATGTAGTAATTTTAGCAACAAAAATTTGAAAAAAATCTTTGACAAACTATATGTTTGGTGGTCAAATTCACATCTGTGCGGATGTGCAACCGCACACTACTTCTGTGTTGTGTAGCTAACACCGTGCTAAATTTTTTTGCCACCGCTAATGAGCTGTACGCGGAAACACTTTGGAGTCACACTGCCGTAGTTTTTTTCATGTCTCACATCTGCCCAGGCTGGGCACCTGACAGAATACTGGCTCATGTGCATGTGGGCAATTTGTCTAGATCAGGCTTGTGACTTCAGACATACATACAATTATACATACATATTCACACAAAATTACAGTACATGAGCCCGTTGACGTCAGCTACAGAGCGATGGCTGCTTGAATACGCAACTCATAAGATTAGAAGTTGCAATGTTACGACTTTCAAAGCATTAGAAAGCAGATACTGTTGGGTGCCGTGCTTTATTTCGTATCATGCTTTATTGTGGTTGTAATGAAAAAAATGCATTAAACTAGTCACATTCAACCCGATGAAGCCAGCTGAGGGTTAAATTAGCAATAAGTGAACGTACGGGTGAAGCCTCGACGCGTGGTTGCTGAACGGGCGTTTGAGGGAGCGATGGAGGGGTAGCGGGCATTCTTGGAGGCAAACCACCGGGTACCGGAAGCCTTACTGGAGGCTGGAACGAAAACATTTATTACTCACAATTCGAAAAGTGCATGAGAAATGAAAGAAGCGACTATGAACGAATGTGCAATCGTGCAGGATTTTAGTGCTGTACGGCTAATATCATGCTAAATGATTGGCCAACGGTAGTGAGCTGCATGCTGAAACACGCTGCACTCTCACTACCATTTCTATTTCCCTGCTCATATCTGTCTAGGCCTGGGCAGCCTGACAGTATCTTAGCCCACGTGCAGTCTCTGACTGTGCGGCGCTTTGCCTGGATCAGGCTTGTGCTTTCATACCATACCGCAAGCGACTGATTCGATATTCTCCAGGTAGGTAGGTAGGCCCAGGCCTAGACTGATATGAGAAAGGAAATAGAAATGGTAGTGAGACTCCAGCGTGTTTCAGCATGCAGCTCACTACCGATGGCCAATTAATTTAGCACGATGTTAGCGGCACAGCACAGAAATGCTGCACCATTGCACATCCGATATTCCCCAAAGACAATACGAGATACTTGAACTACCACCCGACGTCCAATCAACATTCAGGAGCGCTACTGTGGACTTTGAGCAAACGAATAAGAGTATTCTTCACTAAACTTGCATGGCAAACGGAATCGTATAAGAAATGTGATTTTACATGCTATTTCTTTGGTGCCATATAGCACATCAAGGCAAGTTTGCCAAATGCTCTGGTTCGAATCCACTTTCCATGGCCACAGTAATTTGAGAGACCATTCTAAATATATGAATATATAAAATAATGGAATGAAAAATCAACATCTCACTTCACGTGCCATTTTCGGAGGTGGTACAAGCATGGCTGGCCGCCGGGTTTTCACACCAGTAACATTTAGAAACCGATTTTCCCGAGATTCCGCAGATTGTACCGAACCATCCGGATTCACGATGACCCGTCGGTAGAGTGTGTTGGCAATATGAGGGGGACACTTGCCCAATGGGAGTTCCAAGTAGAACAAGCTTTGGGGACTCAGGGTGGCAAGATCCGATTTCGGTCTGGATATTGAATCTTGAATGAAATCGGAAGATGAATGACTGCCGAAACGCTATCGCTTATGATAGTGAAGTGAAATTAATGGGTAGTTACTTACTCGGTTTGTCTTCCTTGCTACTGTGGATCAAACGGACGTTGGCATATTTAGCTTCCTCACGCTTGTGATCTTCAGTCAGTTGATTGAGCGTCTTTTCGTAATCAAGCATATTACTAGTAAAGACCCGATTGATGTAGGCCCGTTTCAAACGTGGAAACATTCGTTGAAACTTGGTCAAGTGTTGTGCGCAATCTCTACCCTGAAAAGTCTTTATCTTTCTCTCCATTCTGAAAAAAATGAAAGTATTATTCCAGACCACGTGTAGGCGAAACGGGTTGTGTAAATGTAGATTAGGAGCAGAATGCGATCTAGCCAACAAAAAAACGAACTTACATTCACTAAAAGCTGAGGGAAGCTAATATATGTAGCTAAGCAAACCAAATTGTTGCTAACCTTATTATACGTGAAAATATGAATCACATAATTAAAATGTACAATTCCCTGTAAAAGGCCTTGTTAGGGTTTTTCGAACATTGTGCAGAGTCGTAACATAAAATGAGATCACACAACACAAGGCCGACAGGGCCCATAGGGCCGGTGTTTATTTCCGTGTTTTAGCACGAAGCTGTACAGGAGATATGATTTGACCCTTTAGAAAAATGCCAAAGTGTGAAACCGGAGCAGGAATTGAATGTAGATAGTCAAATCTCAAGCTGAAAGGCATATCCGCTGACACTAGGACCCCGCATAACACAAGTCGTATATGAAACAACGGATACAAGAGAAAGAGAGACTGATACGCAAACGCGAAACCAATTATTAGTCTAGAATTCAGTAATTATGTAGTAAGGTAATGATTAAATTTTCGTAAGCAATAAAGCCAATAATGGTGAGCTGTTATCCAATAATCTGAGAGCATTATAGATATAATCAAGGAAAGAATAATACTTAGAGGAAGAAGAGTTCAGAAAACATAAGTGTCGACAAAAACGCATGCATAAGGGTTGGGCCAATAACACATGGAAATGGTAACCAATTAGCGCGAACGAGTTAAACGATAAGAACAAGTTTTTCTATAAGTTTTGCTGCTACGCACCTCAACGAGCACCCCATGGATAACTGAAAAACCACGATGAGATGCTTACAGCAAGACCTGCAGTGAATACAATTCGATGCATATTGCTAGATAAAACTGATCAACGGAGTATGGAGTATATATGAATGTTGCGTGGTACTCATAAATCAGTTGTGGAACATAAAAACAACATGCGCTTCAGAAGGTGGATGTCGACCTAAAAAGGAAAAACGCACTTAAATTAATCATCAGACAGAGGTTAGCAGGATTCTATTAAGTGAGACGGTACGCGCCGACGTTAGCGGGGATCCTAGTCAGTCTTTAGCGTTCTACCTTATATCGTGATCTGTACAGCAGACATCGATTGGTTATCAACAACAACCATGTATGTATGAAATCATAAGCCTGATACAGGCAAAGTGCCGCACAGTCAAAGACTGCACGTGGGCCAAGATATTGTCAGATTACCCAGGCCTAGACAGATATGGAAAAGGAAAATAGCAATGGCAGTGAGACTCCAACGTGTATTAGCATGCAGCTCACTACCGGTGTTACCTACACAGTATAGAATGTTGCACGATTGCACATACGTGAAACAACCATAAACAGAAACATCCGAAAGAATACTGACACACCAGTCTGACGACTGGAACAGATTGAGCTAGAAGTTACGGAAATGTAGAGGCAACTACTTTAAGATACACTTTTCAATTGCCTGAAAGATATCAAACTGTTCCTGGCTTTTGGTGAATTGATTCCGTTAAGCCATTAAAAATCTGATCAACATTGATCATCGCTGTAAAGAATGTTGAATTAGCGCACTTCTAAAATTTGTGGGCTCGCAGGTCAAACAAAATTATAATTTCAGGATAAAACAAGGAAAGTCAGCAGCCACCAAACAAGTATCTCTGATTTTTGTAGCACGGGTCGGCATACATAACAAAGCATTATACAAAATACAATGCACCAGGCTACCAAACAGTTCACTGTTTCAGCAGCGGCTTTTACACCTGAGTATGGTGATAAACGTTGAAACAAACATGATGGATTTTGGAGTAAAAATCATTACGTACACATCATCTAAAGGAACAAAACTCTGACGACCACGACCTCGCCCGCGCGAAGGTTCCATTGGCCTGAGTTGGGCACCTGTAATCGGAGTCGGTGTAGCTGGCGAGGGATCAGAACGATCGGTTTCGGCGTTGGATGTTTCGATATGCTTCAATGAAGTTGATGGCAACGGGCGGCTGATTGGACTTGGAGATTTGTTTGCCGAATCGGGTTGCACATCGGTTGAATTGAAGTCTAAGAAGTCCATTAGTATTGGACAGAATGTTACTTACCATTCAAGTTGATGATGTAGTGCGGTGTGTTCGGCACGTCTATAAGTAAAGCGGAGTAAAAGCGGAATAATAAAATGTCTATTCAATTTTACTCCGGCGAACATGAAAAGATATCAATTTGAGATCTGTATCAACTATCGGTTCAAAGAACAAAGCGTTGGCGTAACGTCGTTAAATAAATGAAATTGCTGTGACTGCACACAAGGTTGCACCGAAAACCCTTTAATATCGAGTCTCGGAAATTCTTTTGGGTTAAGGCTGGAAAATATGGGCAAGGTACAAATATAAGAAATCGAGATTAAAATCTCCAACCCAGAAAACTCAGTCACGGGTAATCAGTGCCACTTTCTAACACAACCGGGGCAAAGTGCAGCCATGAGAGAAAATTTAATCTCTACTTCGCGTGTAGTAAAATATAAGGCACGTAAATTTATTAGCATTCTAAAACATGAATTGCATATATAGATGCCAGCGTTGCCATCAAACAGCAGTAAAACTTGCACACAGCAAAATCTTAGATTATTCAGAGGCAGAGGCGTGGTCAGAAGTAATGTCAGGTTGATCAGACCCAACCAAGTAATGGTTCGGTACATCAAAGTGCGCAGTTTTCAGTTGCAGGTTCCTACTGACGATAAATGTAAAAGGCATACAAAAATGAAGCATCGATAAAAGTACACCGACGTATGCAGATTAGGAAAACTCATGTTGACATGATATCGTAATCCACGCGAGTTGTGTTCGAATATCCGGATCAAAATATAGGTTGGCTCGTTAAAGTAAAATACCTAATAAAGGCGACAATTTGCCTGGTAGGAAAGAAGTCTCAAGCACCTTTCTGATTTTTCAGGAACACTAGAGTTGTGTGAAAAACGATTCTTACCGATATTTAGGAAGACGTGATATTAGTTTGGGCACAGTTAGTGCTGAATTAACATGGAGAATAACAAAAGCGAACGTTTTATGAGCAATGAACTCGCTGATTCTCAGAAAGCTTGTTCCAATATATAATTTGAGTTTAAACAGGAAAGATAACTAGGTACTGGCTTTGAAAAGGTAAGCATGTGTCTGATATTGAGCGCCAACTCTCACTAAGAAGAAACAGTAGTGCTGATAATAAAACGTTTTCTCGCATGTAGTTAATTACTGTTGGCCACGGATATCGTGCAGTACTTTTGCTGTGCGTAAGCAACACCGTGTTAAATAGATTTGCCACTTGTAATGAGCTGCATCAGGAGACGCACTAGTCTTACTACCATCGTTTTTATCCTTCTAGCCATAGACGACATGACAGTATTTCAGCCCACGTGCAGTCTATGACTGTGCGTCATATTGCCGCGAACCAAGGTTGTAATTTCGTAAGAAAAAATCGATTTATCACAGAACATCATTTTTCGTCTTGTTATCATGATGGAATTATTAAAAGCAGTGTACTTATACAATAACTGATTTCCCCTTTCGCCGAAAATCAAATCGGCCTGAGATAAAAACGAGTCAGACGAAAGTTCGATGGAGTTACAGGAATTAATGCTTCAAAAACTACCAAGTCCTAACTTCATCTTCCATGGTATTACCATTCAAATTTCGTTACGAAACTCACCATCTAGTGAATTAACATGACAGCATTCAAGTTTCACGGTTGTCACCTAAAGGGTGACCAGTTTTCGGGTTCTGATACAGAAATCATGTCTGCATATCCTCCACATAGAAGCCAAAGAAAATGGGAAGGCTTTATAGATTGCGATTACCAGCAGAGATACCCGTAGAAGTTATGAGTAATCGAGGAGATGGCGTTACAAATTGCACACATTCCCACTCCACTGAACCAACTTTAAACCTCCAAAGTTTTACAACTGTTTTGGCTCACAATTTCAAAATACCACTTCAATATGAACAACCAGACCAATCAATCCTGTATGGAACTAAGAAAATTTTGATAACCTAGATTGAAGAACGTGGACTGTTCAAACCGCTAACTAAGACTGAAAAGTATCATCGGACTGAATAAAACGAGGAAATCTACGTCCATTCGATAACACCTGTTTAAACAACCAGAATTTATGGTCCCATCGTGTTTTGTTGTACGCAGAAACCATTGTAAGAGAGATACATGATGATCTGATGGGAGGGTACGAAAGAAGCAGGTCAAAATGGGACATATTCAATATTAACCGTTTGCTATACTACTATTTTGTATGCAAGTAGGAAAAATGTTTAATTCAAGTAACTCTTTGACAAACTTCAAGACATTTTGAAAAACAGATAGCAAATATGGCATTTAAAATACCTGAATTGGGTTCAATATCAATATTAAAGCTGTCCAAGTAAGCGGCAGTTTCCTGGTCGGGAACCTCTGGCTGAAAACTGGATTCAGACATGTTTTCGGAACGGTGAGCACATTTTTCTGGAATAGATAAATTTTCTAGAATGAATAATGAATGATGATTACATCTAAAAGGAAAGAAATTTGCCTACCTATTGATTTAGCACTATTCATCATCTATCTAAATGAAAATTAACATGGCAGATTTATTGGGCTTTGATCCAAATAAACAAAAACGAGGGATTTTTATTTCTGCGCTCTGGACTACTAATTAAACTATAGTATTAAGTACAATTTACGGCAAAATGAGTGATAGTGCAATTTCATCATATACATTCTTAATAAAGGTGGAATGCACTCTCAAAACATAGCTATTTAATATTAACTGGATTTATAATACGAGCTTACACAGATCGGATATAACACTGTAACCTGGCGCGCAAGTTGATTTTTTTTGTCGTGACAGATTTTTTTTATTCGATTATTGTCATCATGGTTGATAGTAAATCGAAATCGAACCTCTGTTCTAACGGTAAAGTTACTCCAAAATCCGGTAAATGTAAGACAACAGGTAAAAGCCAACCTTCAAAAAACGTAGAGCATAAACACAGCAAAAAACGAACGTCAATCTTGACAAACTTGGACGCCGACATTTGTGGCAAGGAAGACTGTTCCAAAGCCGTAACTGAAGGAATTGAGTGTAGTAGTTGCTCCACATGGTTCCACTCGCGTTGTTCCGGGTTATCAACGTTAGAATTAAGAGCATCGACAGCGCACAAACTTACCATGGTTTTGCGCACACTGTTCCAAAAAACCGATTACCTGCTTTCTGCTTACTTTGCTCGACCTGCAGAAAGAAATCATCTCTTCACTGAAAGCACGCGTGAAACTACTCGAAACGAAGTTTACGACCTGTTCATCACCACCTAATTCTGTTAAGGATGATATCCACCCCAAGATTGTCACCAAGCTTGGCTACTCCGAAGTGGTTGCTGCGTCACCTCGTGTACAAACTGATCCCCATATCTCGAAGCTACCATTAGTCCCAGCGATGGATGCAACTCGTCCTTCTGCGAGCCAACAGAAAAACCCTAAGCAGAATTCTCGCGATGGTAGAATGACAGTGATCTGCACAAACGTGCCCGAATCCAAGTCGCCGTGTTTTAAAGAACGCCTATCCGAAGACTTTTCGCAATGGGATCAAATTTGCCGTACCCTTCAGGTTTCCTCGGAAGCTGATAGCGTGGTGCGGTTGTCCAGGCCTCCGAATTCGTCTCACCTAGGAGAACCCAGACTTCTGCGTGTCACACTAAAGTCCGTTGAAGCAGCTGAAACCGTGCTTCTCTCCACGTACGTACTTCGCAAATCTCCTACTCCAATCCACATCTTCGCCGATCTACCATGGGCAGCACGGCAAGCCAAGAAAAAGCCGTCATTTGACTGGAAGCAGGATAATGACAAACGTAGTATATACGTACACGGCATTCCTGAGCTTTCCGACGCCGACGAATCCAAAAACAACATTCACGACTGTGAGCAATGGCGCTGTATACAGCAGCAATCTGACATAACCGCTACACTCACAACGTTGCTTAAACGCCCACCCAAGTCACCGAACTATAAAGGCAATGCCCCCCGAATTACGAAAATAACATTTCAGTCGGAAAGTATGGTCACGTCGGCGCTCGACTGTTGGTACGCGAACCGATGGAAAGCTCCATCAGAAATTCGCCTTCGTTCGTCTATCGATACCAATCGGATTAGATCCGAGCCGAAAATTACCGACCCAACACCCGAGGTCGAACAACCGGAATTACGTGAAGCAGCCGCCTCAAAAAACCTACCACAGCCGATCCCTTCCGGATCGGCTTCCTAGGTGGTACACCTCACGACGCCCAACGCAACCGCCATACACTGTCTTGTTGCTATACGAACATCCGAGGATTCATGAACAAATTCTCCGAATTAAAACTGCTCCATTCGACAAAAAACTTTGATCTCATTGCCATCACAGAAACCTGGTTGACCCCAACCATATTGGATACTGAACTAATGCTCCCAAACATGCTGTCATTCCGCATTGATCGTAAGACTAGGGGTGGAGGTGTCCTACTGTATTACAATCAAGCACTACGCTGACACTTTGTGGTGTAGAGTTTTCTTGCAGCGCGACGACGTGGCCTTGTTGCGTGTGATCTACCGCCCTCCAAATGCGGATTCTCGTACAGACTCTTCTTTGCTGGCTGCCATCCGACTCGGACTTTCTCAACACGTCACGCATGTCCTCATCATGGGAGACTTCAACTCTCCGGGTGTATCGTCAGGCTCGCCCAGCCATCAGTTTGGACGTGACTTATCAGAATTGATTGCTACCCATCCATTGTACAGCCATGTCAACGAACCGACACGATTCTGCGGCCACCAGATCCCGTCTACCCTCGATCTGATACTCACCAACGAAGAACTGATGGTCGAAAACATGATGATCGAACCACCACTGGGCCATGCTGATCATGCCGTGCTGATATTTAACTACCTCTGCTACTCTCATTATGAGGGGATACCGGACGCCACTACTAGGAGGATTACGAACTACACGCTACTGCGTGAGCTTGTTGCCGCGAACACGTGGGACTTGCTTCATACTACGCAACTTGATACTGCTTGGAGTTATTTTGTTACAGGATGGCACACATTACTTGACCTATCATCGACGATGAAGGCAATACCAACAAAACGCGACCGACCGACAATTAGAAGCCGGACCAAAAAATTGATGGCACTACGGAACCTTGCATGGCATACTTTCTCTCGATGCCCCACCTCAGAGAACTGGGAATTCTACAGATTATTGCGAAACCAGTGTACATCTCTCAAACGTAATGATCAATTCCTTTATCAACAACAGCTAACTTTGAGACTTCTAGACAACCCTAAGCTGTTATATAAGGAGATCAACGCTCGGAGGAAAGTGAAAACAGGTATCCCTTCGCTCAAGACACCCTTGGGTCTATCCACGTCACCTGAAGAAGTCGCCAGCACTTTGGGCGCGCAGTACGCTCCCATCTTTCGTGCTGCCCCTAAGTCCGTAGTCATACTTGCACCAGTGTCTCCTGTGCCTTCATTGAGCTCAATCATCTTCAGCCGCGACGCCGTCTACCACAAATTGACCAACCTGCGACAGAATAGCTCCCCGGGTATAGATCACATACACTTAAAGGCTTTGAATGCAGTCGCAGCATATATCTCAAACGATCTGGCGCTATATTTCCAGCGTTCACTCGACTCAGCTGAAGTCCCACAAACTTGGAAACAAGGCTTGATCACTCCGGTCTTTAAAGGAGGCAACCGCACCTTACCAGCTAATTACCGCCCGGTGACACTGCTGTCTGTGATCTCAAAGGTCATGGAAAGTATTATCGCTGACACCATCACACGCCACCTTGAGGAAAATCACATCGTTGCTCATGAACAGCATGGTTTCCTGCCAGGACAATCCTGCCTATCCAACCTCCTGTTGGCCA